>JALMLS010000561.1:0-148693 GCA_038496445.1 Trichosphaerium sp. ATCC 40318
GGTATTTTCTCAGAGCGTACGTGTATGTGATATCAATCTCGAGTAATTGAGGTACAGGTATTTCTGTACCTGTATCTATACCTCCCATAACATTACCAACGATTCTAACAATATCCTGTTCACTATCTATGCGAATGTATAGCTCTGGTCCTGCCTCACAATCGAAGGTAACAACCTAGTAAATTTTAGTAAGCGAAGAACAACAGCATCAGAAAAAACAAACATTTTGTAAACGTTCCGTCACGTGTTTTCAAAAAAAATTAGTACGTACGTTTCCAGGAGACAAAGCATCAAGACGTAGACAGTAATCTGGAGGTCTTTGAATACCACCTGGATGGTTCAATACTCTGTATGTATTCATAATAGGTGGTGTTGTTGAGAACGGTGGACAAACTCTTGTTGGAGGAAGAGTAGTAGGAGGTAACGTAGTAGGTATGACAGTTGTTGGAGGGCTTGTTGTTGGTGGTAATGTAGTTGGTGGCTCTGTTGTCGGTGGACGCGTCGTAGGAGGTTCTGTTGTTGGTGGACGTGTTGTTGGAGGTTCCGTTGTTGGTGGATTTGTTGTTGGAGCACGTGTTGTTGGTGGTTCTGTTGTTGGAGGCCTCGTTGTTGGCGGTTCTGTTGTAGGAGGCTCTGTGGTGGGTGGTGCTGTAGTAGGCGCCTCTGTAGTTGGCGGCTCTGTAGTTGGAGGGTTTGTTGTAGGTGGCTCCGTTGTTAGTGGGTTCGTAGTTGGAGGTCTTGTTGTTGGAGGCGCTGTAGTCGGAGGTTCCGTTGTTGGAGGCTCTGTTGTAGGAGGCTGCGTGGTTGGAGGTGCTGTTGTTGGCGGCTCTGTTGTTGGCGGCTGCGTTGTTGGCGGTGCAGTTGTAGGAGGTTCTGTAGTTGGAGGCGCCGTAGTTGGAGGTTCTGTAGTTGGTGGCGCTGTTGTAGGTGGTTGTGTTGTAGGTGGTTCTGTGGTGGGCGGCTGCGTCGTAGGTGGCTCTGTTGTTGGAGGCTCTGTTGTTGGTGGAGCTGTTGTAGGTGGAGCTGTTGTTGGAGGCTGTGTAGTTGGCGGCTGCGTTGTAGGTGGTTGTGTTGTTGGAGGAGCCGTTGTTGGCGGCTGTGTTGTAGGTGGTTCTGTTGTTGGAGGAGCCGTCGTAGGGGGCGCTGTTGTTGGTGGCTGCGTGGTTGGAGGCTGTGTGGTTGGAGGTTCCGTTGTTGGAGGTTCCGTCGTTGGAGGCTCTGTTGTTGGAGGCGCTGTTGTTGGCGGAGCCGTAGTTGGCGGTTGCGTAGTAGGCGGCTGTGTTGTTGGCGGAGCTGTTGTTGGAGGAGCCGTTGTTGGAGGTTGTGTAGTAGGTGGAGCTGTTGTTGGAGGCGCCGTGGTTGGTGGTTGCGTAGTAGGCGGCTCGGTTGTTGGAGGCTGTGTTGTTGGTGGTTCAGTCGTTGGCGGCTGCGTTGTAGGCGGCTGTGTTGTTGGAGGAGCCGTCGTTGGAGGAGCTGTTGTAGGCGGCTCAGTAGTTGGAGGAGCTGTTGTAGGAGGCGCCGTTGTTGGTGGTTGTGTGGTAGGTGGCTGCGTGGTTGGTGGTGCCGTTGTAGGCGGCTGTGTAGTAGGTGGTTCTGTAGTTGTACAATCTCTCTACTCTTAGATAAGGTTACCGTATATCTTTTATTGGAACCACAAAAGCTCAGGAACTAGCCTTACGGAGCAACAAAGACGTCTTTGGCGCCAAAACACAAAAAACTCCAACAAACAAATCACGTTTTCCGAAAGGACGTTATGTACCTTTGTGACGTTGCCAACGGCAACTACTTCTTTGTAAGTGTGGTAAAGAAGATCATACAAATCTCTGAAAGGAGATTTTGTATCTGGTTTTAAAAAAACAACTGTTCACGGTGATATTTTGCTCTTGTTCTTGTTTTGGTCGCACCTCCTTAGGCCGTCAACAACTGCTTATCACTATATACATCCGATTATAAAGAACAAACAAAAGCGATACTAAACGTTTCCAACAATGCTTCGGTTCGGTGTTATATCCTTTATACTGTGCCTAGCAGTGACCTATGTATCATCACAGATTGTAATAGATGATTTTAATAACCCTGTTATGGCTGTAGCTAACCTAACCGTACAACAATTACACTTGACACTATGGGCGCTGGAATCCTTGATGGCACACGTAGAATAACTGCTAGACTTATAAGCGCACCAGATGATCAATCCCGTGTAGTTTGCGTTGTTAGCGATAGAGGTGAAGGATCATTTATCTTAGCTGCCGATACAACAACGACGGTAACTGTATGCTGGATTACCCTCTGGATATGCCTACAGACTTGATAAACGGACCAGCTTGTGGTAAGAGATTGTGCACTAAGTATTTAACAAACCTCCTAAATAGCCTTCATTTTAATCTTCTTGTTGCTTGGGCTCAAGCGACGTGTGTCGTTGTTTGTTTTGTTTGAAGATATGTAATAGAAGAAATGATCGTACAATAGAGAGAATATATCTACTACACCGAGATGTGGCCTGATAACTCCAAGGAATAACCTGTATCTTCAGATTGTTTACCCATTATAACATATTCTTCTCCATCAAATCTCAAGAATCCAATACTTTCTTCTTCAATTTGTATAGTAACATTATTAGGATCTGTTCCCATTATATTAAGGCCTCTATAGAGTAAAGTAAACATTGGTAGAAGGAGAATTAAGATCTGAAAATAGAGTCCTTCAAAAAGGATTTTCAAAGGAAATCTAAAGACGTACGAATATGTAATGTCAACATCGAGGCTCACAGGATTTGGCGTTTCGAATCCAGTGTCAATACCACCTGTGATATTCCGAAAATACGAAGCGTATCTTGAACTGGGTCGACACGTATGTATAGTCCATTACCAGTGTCACAATCGAAAGTAACAACCTGGTTGTAGTAAGTATAATTGTTGATACAAAGTGGAATTCATTTAAACGAGAAAATCCGTACAGCGTTAGGAACTAAGGCATCTAAACGCAAACAGTACTCTGGTGGTCTTTCAATGGCGCCTGGATGATTTCTTAGCCTGTAGCACTCTGTTGCGATTGGTGACGTTGTGAAAGGTGGACAAGGACGCGTAGGTGGCATAGTAGTTGGTGGCAATGTCGTTGGAGGCAGCGTTGTAGGTGGTAAGGTAGTTGGTGGCAACGTTGTTGGTGGTGCCGTTACTGGTGGGAGTGTAGTAGGTGGCAACGTTGTAGGTGGCAGCGTTGTAGGAGGTAACGTTGTAGGTGGCAGCGTTGTAGGAGGTAACGTTGTAGGTGGCAGCGTCGTTGGCGGTAGTGTCGTTGGAGGAAGAGTTGTTGGAGGTAATGTAGTTGGAGGCAACGTAGTTGGCGGTAGTGTCGTCGGAGGAAGAGTTGTTGGAGGTGACGTTGTAGGTGGCGCTGTAGTAGGAGGAAGCGTCGTTGGTGGCAACGTTGTTGGTGGAAGCGTTGTAGGTGCACTGATAACTTGAAGAGCGTTGCTAACTGGAGGGTCGCAAAACGCTCTCGTTCCTGCTCTAGACATCCACTGTTAGTACAGCAATTGTATACGTGTAGTTTCATTTGCGAACCTGTTTCCGCCAAGACCTGTTCGTAGTGTAGTTCCAGCCTGTAAATTTTCAACAGACCCTGCTAGGTTTCCAGTATCTCCAGCATCTGTAGTTAAGTTAGGGATAGGGTCGCTTAATAAAACACAAAAGGAGTGTGTTATTGAGCATTCAAGTTACGTACTTTCAAGCAGGACATCAAAAGTACATGTAAAATTTTCAGATTCAGCGAGTTGTATTGTTAACTCAACAGCATTATTCAGCAATATTGGGTTGCCCTGTGTGATTTGAGTAAAAAGTAGAATAAAGTAAGAAAAGAAAGTAATGTAATAAAAAAGAAAAAAAATCACGTGAATTTACAACGGAACATAAAAATAAGTCTTATTAGAGAATATTCTCGTAGTCATCAGGAAGACGAGAAAGAAGTGAAGTAAGTTTTCAACAAAAGAAAAATCACCACGTGATTTTTGTGATCTTATTGTAATAATTTGTAGGAAAGATATTGTATACTTACGTTAGTACATGATACTGACGGAGCTTGGATTGTACCAATAGATTGTGGGAAAGGGAAAGTAGCCTCTATATTCTCCGCAGTTGCAGGAATAGACACGTAGTTTTCACATGAAAATGAGATGCTGATAGTCTCTCCTACGAAGAGGAAAAAAAGTTAACATTCTAAGTTACATTGTTAATTTTGTGGCGTACCTGCGACAGCAGGGGTATTTGCATTTACGCTATGCCAACTAAAATGGGCTTAGTATAGACCAACGAAATAGATTTATGATAATAATCTTACCATGAGACACTTGGCGCACAACAAGTGTATGTGAGTTGAATATCACCGGCAAGTCTTAAAGGTAGAGCCAATACTCGAATAGAGTTCGTTTGGCTGTATGCTTGAATGTTTGCTCTATCAAAAGGCAGGCAGAGATCGAGAGGATTGAATCCGAACAAGGTATCTGGAATAACAACATTTGATGAGAAGGTTCCTGTTTGGGTGACTGCAGTGAAAGACACGCGAGTTTCAGCGTCTGATAAAGTCGCACGCGTCAACCAACAATCTAAATTGTTATAAGTACAAAACACTTAGTTTATAGGAAAAGGTTCGTAGGCACGTGGAACGCACGTGAGTACAATCCCAAAAGAAAAGAACAAAAAAAAAAAGGGAGATTTTGCCACAATGACGAAACAAAATAAAAAACGACGCTTGGACGTTAGCCCAAGCAACAAGAAGATTAAAATGAAGGCTATTTAGGAGGTTTGTTAAATACTTAGTGCACAATCTCTTACCACAAGCTGGTCCGTTTATCAAGTCTGTAGGCATATCCAGAGGGTAATCCAGCATACAGTTACCCGTCGTTGTTGTATCGGCAGCTAAGATAAATGATCCTTCACCTCTATCGCTAACAACGCAAACTACACGGGATTGATCATCTGGTGCGCTTATAAGTCTAGCAGTTATTCTACGTGTGCCATCAAGGATTCCAGCGCCCATAGTGTCAAGTGTAATTGTTTGTACGGTTAGGTTAGCTACAGCCATAACAGGGTTATTAAAATCATCTATTACAATCTGTGATGATACATAGGTCACTGCTAGGCACAGTATAAAGGATATAACACCGAACCGAAGCATTGTTGGAAACGTTTAGTATCGCTTTTGTTTGTTCTTTATAATCGGATGTATATAGTGATAAGCAGTTGTTGACGGCCTAAGGAGGTGCGACCAAAACAAGAACAAGAGCAAAATATCACCGTGAACAGTTGTTTTTTTAAAACCAGATACAAAATCTCCTTTCAGAGATTTGTATGATCTTCTTTACCACACTTACAAAAAGTAGTTGCCGTTGGCAACGTCACAAAGTACATAACGTCCTTTCGGAAAACGTGATTTGTTTGTTGGAGTTTTTTGTGTTTTGCGCCAAAGACGTCTTTGTTGCTCCGTAAGGCTAGTCCTGAGCTTTTGTGGTTCCATAAACAGATAACGGTAACCTTATCTAAGAGTAGACGAGCCGCCAACTACAGAACCACCTACTACACAGCCGCCTACAACGGCACCACCAACCACGCAGCCACCTACCACACAACCACCAACAACGGCGCCTCCTACAACAGCTCCTCCAACTACTGAGCCGCCTACAACAGCTCCTCCAACGACGGCTCCTCCAACAACACAGCCGCCTACAACGCAGCCGCCAACGACTGAACCACCAACAACACAGCCTCCAACAACCGAGCCGCCTACTACGCAACCACCAACCACGGCGCCTCCAACAACAGCTCCACCTACTACACAACCTCCAACAACGGCTCCTCCAACAACAGCTCCGCCAACAACACAGCCGCCTACTACGCAACCGCCAACTACGGCTCCGCCAACAACAGCGCCTCCAACAACAGAGCCTCCAACGACGGAACCTCCAACAACGGAACCTCCAACCACACAGCCTCCAACCACGCAGCCACCAACAACAGCGCCCCCTACGACGGCTCCTCCAACAACAGAACCACCTACAACACAGCCGCCAACAACGGCTCCTCCAACAACACAACCACCTACAACGCAGCCGCCAACTACACAGCCTCCAACAACAGCTCCACCTACAACAGCTCCACCAACAACAGAGCCTCCAACAACAGAGCCACCTACGACGCAGCCGCCCACCACAGAACCACCTACAACACAACCACCTACAACAGCGCCACCAACTACAGAACCTCCAACTACGGCGCCTCCAACTACAGAACCTCCTACAACTGCACCGCCAACAACGCAGCCGCCAACAACAGAGCCGCCAACAACAGCACCTCCAACCACGCAGCCTCCTACAACAGAGCCTCCAACAACGGAACCTCCGACTACGGCGCCTCCAACAACAAGACCTCCAACTACGAACCCACCAACAACGGAGCCACCTACAACAAACCCTCCAACTACAGAGCCGCCAACTACAGAGGCGCCTACTACAGCACCACCCACCACAGAGCCTCCTACAACAGAACCGCCAACAACGAGGCCTCCAACAACAGAACCACCAACAACACGTGCTCCAACAACAAATCCACCAACAACGGAACCTCCAACAACACGTCCACCAACAACAGAACCTCCTACGACGCGTCCACCGACAACAGAGCCACCAACTACATTACCACCAACAACAAGCCCTCCAACAACTGTCATACCTACTACGTTACCTCCTACTACTCTTCCTCCAACAAGAGTTTGTCCACCGTTCTCAACAACACCACCTATTATGAATACATACAGAGTATTGAACCATCCAGGTGGTATTCAAAGACCTCCAGATTACTGTCTACGTCTTGATGCTTTATCTCCTGGAAACGTACGTACTAATTTTTTTTTTTGAAAACATGTGACAGAACGATTACAAAATGTTTGTTTTTTCTGATGCTGTTGTTCTTCGCTTACTAAAATTTACTAGGTTGTTACGTTCGATTGTGAGGCAGGACCAGAGCTATACATTCGCATAGATAGTGAACAGAATATTGTTAGAATCGTTGGTAATGTTATGGGAGGTATAGATACAGGTACAGAAATACCTGTACCTCAAATGCTCGAGATTGATATCACATACACGTACGCTCTGAGAAAATACCTTTAACCCCTCTTCTCATGTTTAAACTTACCGTATGGGTTATTTATACCAAAAAATATAGTGGACTCCATTTTACGTTTGAAACAAAACAACCAAAGCTAATTGGTTTTTTTTCTTTCACGTTTTTTTTCACGTATCTATATGTATCATTTGCGGAGTTTTTGTTAATGTATTTATGTGTTTAGTGGCTTGACTTTTACTGGTGCTGCTCCAGAAATGGGTATAACAATAGCAACAGAAGGCATGGGTATAATGAGATTCAATGGTGAAGTATTTGTGGTCATGGGTAAAATGTCACAAGAATCATTGACCTCACTTGAAATTTTCAGACCTCATCTCGGCGTTGTTGATGTATTCTCACTATTGTACGCTACCCATACACAAAACTTGAGAACTTTGAATTTAACGTTAAACAACACAACAAGAAGTATACTTCTTTGTGTTTCGTCTTTTTGTTTGTTGGTTTTTTTTACCACGTGCCGAATTCTTGGCTTACATTCTTGTTTAGCGGTTGGTTGAAGATTGCCAGACCGGGTGAAGCTTTCAACACACAATATGTTAACGATTGGCAAGCTACAATTGGTCCATGTGTATTCTGTGACCAAATCTTGGCAACACCAAGTGGTGGAAACATTGTCCCTACCACAGAGTCGCCTACAGTTACAACACCACAACCGACAAACTCACCAACAAGAGTACCAACACCAATGCCAACGGCAGCACCAACAGCAATACCAACTGCAGCACCAACGGCAGTGCCAACCAACTCACCTACAGACGCACCAACAATAGCTCCTGCTTCGGCGCCTGTTACAGCATCGCCAACGGCAATGCCAACAGCTACCCCAACGGCAACACCTACAGCAATGCCTACAGCAATGCCTACAGCTAGTCCAACAGCTACCCCAACAGCAACGCCTACAGCCACGCCAACAGCTATCCCAACGGCGGCACCAACGGCAACACCAACTGTTGCTCCAACTGAACCACCTACAAACGTTGTTACACCAATAATGTCACCAGTATCAGAAATGTTTGATGGCTGCGGACTACCTGCTTTATGCCCTGAGGATTGCCCATCGTGTACTCAATGTGATTTCATGTGTCAATGCAATGGATGCGACTTTGAAAATCCTTCTTGTCTTTTCATTACAGCAAACCAAGGTAAACACCACACTGTTTTTGCCATTGGCTGTTTATCAACTGCTTAAAATCTCCCCTAGGTGATGTTTCCGTACCTGATACTGTACCGAGATGTTTAGTCATTGGTCCTGGTGTTACAATCACGGGATCAGTACGCTTTTTTTTATAACCGTCACGTGCTAAAGGGTTTTTTTAGATCACTGGTACTACATCTATCGATTGCGTATTACTTTCTGCTGGATCCACAGTTACAGGAAATATTAACTTGGGTGGAAACACTGATTGCTTACGTACAGAAGCAGCTACTGTCGAAGGAACCATCAACGGCGGTATGTGTCAATTAATAAGAACTTCAGAAACAAAAAGGACCACTCAACAATAATCTCTAATAATCTTCTTTTTATAGGATCTCAAGGCGATTGTATTGAGCTTAATGCGTTATCTAATGTCCAAGATATTATTTTGGGTTCTGGAGACAACTGTGTTAAAGCAGTATCCGGAGCTACAACAGGACCAATCACAGGTGGATCTGGAGATGATTGTATTCGTGCTTCAGGAGTATCTATACTATCCACAATTGACCTCGGAAGCGGTGACGATTCTGTTACCATAGATACAGCAACCACAGGATCTATCTCAAGTACGTAGTTAAAGAATACAACAAAATCTTAGAGCACAATGACGAGATTTCTAATTTCTTACTTTAGCCGGTGACGACATGGATTGTGTATGGCTCACAAATGCCTTCACAGGAGAAGTTAGTGTCGGTGAAGATATGGATACTATCAGTATATTTGGAACAAATACTACAATAATTGATGCTGGATCAGATGATAGTTGTGTAACAGTTAGGGACAGATCACTCGTAAATGGAATTGAAGGAAGTGCTGGATCTGATATTGTCAATGTTTTCAATTCATTCGTATCTGGATCACTTAACACAAACTCTGGTAATGATTACATCACCGTCGCTGGAATAACAGGAGAGTTAACCGGTGTCGGTGCTGGTATTAATGGAGGAGCTGGAGTTGATAATATTATCGTACAAGGCGCTTCCATTAACAGCATGTTCGGAGGAAGTGACAATGATTGTCTTGAAGGTAGAAGAAATACAGCACCTCAAGGCGGTACCGTCAATATTTCTGGTAATGGTGGTACAGATGTATGCGCTTCTGATGGCACTGGTTCATTTGCAGAGTGCGAATCTACATTTTCACTTTAAACAATATAAATTTGTAGAAAAGAAAAAGAGCTACTTACACTTATCCAATTTTATAAACAAACAGCCAGTAAAAAACAATAAAATAGCTTTAGAAATATTATTTGCGTTTTTTTTCTCTTTGCTAGGGTTTTTACTGAAATCTTCTATGCTCTTCGCACTACTAGCTTCATAGCGACGTATCTGCAAAGCCATAAAATTGATTTATTAGTTTGTGTTTTGAAGCAGTAATGACGGTTCATTTTGAATTGACAATCACGTGTTTCTGTGACGTTACAAAGGTTTCCTAAAGATAGGTTTTAGCGCACAGTTTCTTTTTTTGAGGTAGTTCTGGATAGTTGTACAATCTCTCTACTCTTAGATAAGGTTACCGTATATCTTTTATTGGAACCACAAAAGCTCAGGAACTAGCCTTACGGAGCAACAAAGACGTCTTTGGCGCCAAAACACAAAAAACTCCACAAACAAATCACGTTTTCCGAAAGGACGTTATGTACCTTTGTGACGTTGCCAACAGCAACTACTTCTTTGTAAGTGTGGTAAAGAAGATCATACAAATCTCTGAAAGGAGATTTTGTATCTGGTTTTAAAAAAACAACTGTTCACGGTGATATTTTGCTCTTGTTCTTGTTTTGGTCGCACCTCCTTAGGCCGTCAACAACTGCTTATCACTATATACATCCGATTATAAAGAACAAACAAAAGCGATACTAAACGTTTCCAACAATGCTTCGGTTCGGTGTTATATCCTTTATACTGTGCCTAGCAGTGACCTATGTATCATCACAGATTGTAATAGATGATTTTAATAACCCTGTTATGGCTGTAGCTAACCTAACCGTACAAACAATTACACTTGACACTATGGGCGCTGGAATCCTTGATGGCACACGTAGAATAACTGCTAGACTTATAAGCGCACCAGATGATCAATCCCGTGTAGTTTGCGTTGTTAGCGATAGAGGTGAAGGATCATTTATCTTAGCTGCCGATACAACAACGACGGGTAACTGTATGCTGGATTACCCTCTGGATATGCCTACAGACTTGATAAACGGACCAGCTTGTGGTAAGAGATTGTGCACTAAGTATTTAACAAACCTCCTAAATAGCCTTCATTTTAATCTTCTTGTTGCTTGGGCTAACGTCCAAGCGTCGTTTTTTATTTTGTTTCGTCATTGTGGCAAAATCTCCCTTTTTTTTTTTGTTCTTTTTTTTTGGGATTGTACTCACGTGCGTTGTCACGTGCCTACGAACCTTTTCCTATAACTAAGTGTTTTGTACTGATTACAATTTAGATTGTTGGTTGACGCGTGCGACTTTATCAGACGCTGAAACTCGCGTGTCTTTCACTGCAGTCACCCAAACAGGAACCTTCTCATCAAATGTTGTTATTCCAGATACCTTGTTCGGATTCAATCCTCTCGATCTCTGCCTACCTTTTGATAGAGCAAACATTCAAGCATACAGCCAAACCAACTCTATTCGAGTATTGGCTCTACCTTTAAGACTTGCCGGTGATATTCAACTCACATACACTTGTTGTGCGCCAAGTGTCTCATGGTAAGATTATTATCATAAATCTATTTCATTGGTCTATACTAAGCCCATTTTAGTTGGCATAGCATAAATGCAAATACCCCTGCTGTCGCAGGTACGCCACAAAATTAACAATGTAACGTAGAATGTTAACTTTTTTTCCTCTTCGTAGGAGAGACTATCAGCATCTCATTTTCATGTGAAAACTACGTGTCTATTCCTGCAACTGCGGAGAATATAGAGGCTACTTTCCCTTTCCCACAATCTATTGGTACAATCCAAGCTCCGTCAGTATCATGTACTAACGTAAGTATACACAATATCTTTCCTACAAATTATTACAATAAGATCACAAAAATCACGTGGTGATTTTTCTTTTGTTGAAAACTTACTTCACTTCTTTCTCGTCTTCCTGATGACTACGAGAATATTCTCTAATAAGACTTATTTTTATGTTCCGTTGTAAATTCACGTGATTTTTTTTCTTTTTTATTACATTACTTTCTTTTCTTACTTTATTCTACTTTTTTACTCAAATCAAACAGGGCAACCCAATATTGCTGAATAATGCTGTTGAGTTAACAATACAACTCGCTGAATCTGAAAATTTTACATGTACTTTTGATGTCCTACTTGAAAGTACGTAACTTGAATGCGCAATAACACTCTCCTTTTGTTTTATTAAGCGACCCTATCCCTAACTTAACTACAGATGCTGGAGATACTGGAAACCTAGCAGGGTCTGTTGAAAATTTACAGGCTGGAACTACACTACGAACAGGTCTTGGCGGAAACAGGTTCGCAAATGAAACTACACGTATACAATTGTTGTACTAACAGTGGATGTCTAGAGCAGGAACGAGAGCGTTTTGCGACCCTCCAGTTAGCAACGCTCTTCAAGTTATCAGTGCACCTACAACGCTTCCACCAACAACGTTGCCACCAACGACGCTTCCTCCTACTACAGCGCCACCTACAACGTCACCTCCAACAACTCTTCCTCCGACGACACTACCGCCAACTACGTTGCCTCCAACTACATTACCTCCAACAACTCTTCCTCCAACGACACTACCGCCAACGACGCTGCCACCTACAACGTTACCTCCAACAACGCTGCCACCTACGACAGCACCACCTACAACGTTGCCACCTACTACACTCCCACCAGTAACGGCACCACCAACAACGTTGCCACCAACTACCTTACCACCTACGACGCTGCCTCCAACGACATTGCCACCAACTACTATGCCACCTACGCGTCCTTGTCCACCTTTCACAACGTCACCAATCGCAACAGAGTGCTACAGGCTAAGAAATCATCCAGGCGCTATTGAAAGACCACCAGAGTACTGTTTGCGTTTAGATGCCTTAGTTCCTAACGCTGTACGGATTTTCTCTTTTAAATGAATTCCACTTTGTATCAACAATTAACTTACTACAACCAGGTTGTTACTTTCGATTGTGACACTGGTAATGGACTATACATACGTGTCGACCCAGTTCAAGATACGCTTCGTATTTTCGGTAATATCACAGGTGGTATTGACACTGGATTCGAAACGCCAAATCCTGTGAGCCTCGATGTTGACATTACATATTCGTACGTCTTTAGATTTCCTTTGCAAATCCTTTTTGCAGGACTCTATTTTCAGATCTTAATTCTCCTTCTACCAATGTTTACTTTACTCTATAGAGGCCTTAATATAATGGGAACAGATCCTAATAATGTTACTATACAAATTGAAGAAGAAAGTATTGGATTCTTGAGATTTGATGGAGAAGAATATGTTATAATGGGTAAACAATCTGAAGATACAGGTTATTCCCTTGGAGTTATCAGGCCACATCTCGGTGTAGTAGATATATTCTCTCTATTGTACGATCATTTCTTCTATTACATATCTTCAAACAAAACAAACAACGACACACGTCGCTTGAGCTCAAACAACGCTTTAAAACAAATCGAATTTTTTGTTTTTTTTGGAATAGCTTGCTTATGTATTTAAATAGTGGTTGGGTACGTATCGCTCGGCCAGGCGGACCTTTCAACACTGAATTCGTCAATGATTGGCAAGGAACAATAGGAGAGTGTATTCTATGTGAAGACATTGACTTAGGTGGTAGCGGTCAACCTGTCCAACCGCCACCTACACCAGTTGCTACCGATGCACCTACAGATGCGCCAACTACAGACGCTCCAACAGATGCACCTACAGAGGCTCCTACAGCAGCTACAGACGCGCCTACAGACGCTCCAACAGCGGCTACAGATGCACCTACAGATGCGCCAACTACAGACGCTCCAACAGATGCACCTACAGACACTCCAACAGACGCTCCTACAGAGGCTCCTACAGCAGCTACAAATGCGCCTACAGACGCTCCAACAGCGGCTACAGATGCACCTACAGTCGCACCTACAGCGATTCCAACAGCAGCTACAGATGCACCTACAGACGCACCAGTTGCATCTCAAGCTTGTCCTTTGAGTCCAGAGAATTGTCCTACCGGTTGTAACCAAGTCTGTCCACAGTGCTTTGTTAGTTGCCAATGTGGTAACTGTAATTTCGGTGATGCAGGGTGTATGGTAATACCAGCCCTAGAAATGGTATTGGGTACGTAAAACTCAAAACAGGAATTGTCAAACTGTATATTCAACGAAGTTATCTTTTTTTCTGATCCTTTTTTGTAAAGATGTTCAAGTTCCACCATCTGGATGCCTCGTATTGGAATTAGGTGCTATGGTAGCCGGTAGCGTAAGTACAAAAACTACTCTAGTGATTTTACTTTTGAAGAGAGGGTTACCTATAGAGCCCCGCGATTTGTTTTTTTTTACTTCAACCATTGAGAGCTTTACATCTACGCGATGGACTAGTCCATCTTCCTACACATTTGATTTTCTTTACGTGCTCTACACGCGAGTAGAGGATGTTGCGTTTTTTTCGGCATAGAGCTTACGAGTTTACTAGATTACTGGTACATCTGGAAACGATTGCGTACTTTTAGGTGTAGGAGCAGCGGTATTTGGTGATATCAACTTGGGTGAAGGAAATGATTGTATCCGTACCAACACTGCAAATGTTGATGGCGAAATCAACACAGGTATGAGAAAAAAGAAAGAAAGCCAAAAGAGGCTTCATTGATATATTATGCTTCTTCGTTTGCTTAATAAGTGTCTTAAGGTTCTGGAGATGATTGTGTCGAACTGGATCAATCACAAGTGCAAGGTATAGATCTTGGCGATGGAATGAACTGTTTGAATTCCGGCAACTCTGCAGCACAAGATATTTCTACAGGAGATCAAAGTGATTGTGTTTTGCTCAGTCAGGGCGGAACCTATGAAGATATTGAAACCGGCGCAGGAAACGATATAGTCATTGCTACTACTTCAATCACAACTTTTGCTGTTGATCGTAAGTTCTAAATGTTCATGTGTTTTTTTTAACAACTCCTTCTTTTTAGTATCTGATGGTGATGACTGTTTTGAATACTCTCTATCATCAGCACGTGGAAGTTTAGACCTTGGTTCAGGAATGGATAATGTTATTGTAAACGAAGGTATAGTAGGAGACATCAATGCCGGAACAGGACGTTCTTGTATGAGGATAACTGCTTCTTCAACAACTGATACTATTACGGGAAGTTCCGATACAGATAATATCTTTATATCCGAATCAACAGTTCAAGGCCCTGTTAACTTGGGAGCAGGAAACGACTTTTTATTCGTTGAAGGAAGCGCACAGTTCAGATCTGCTATTGATGGTGGCGCTGATGGCGGTGCTGGAGTAGATAGTCTCATTGTAACCGATGCTTTCGTTTCTTCCATTTCAGGCGGAGCTGATAATGATTGCTTGTATTCTGAGGATAATTTTAACCCTGCCGGTGGTCTTGTGTCTGTCGATGGATCTGCTGGTAATGATGTATGTTCATCTGATAACATGGGAGAATTTACTAGTTGTGAAACTACAGCTACGTTGTAGAGCAGAAAAGAAATAAACAGTTTTAATTAAAAATAAAAAAAAAATTTCCTTATTTTCTTTACTCCATACGACATTTACTGACAGGGTAAAAACAAAAATACTTTAACTCAACACGGTGCACCTCTCCATAGTTACAAACTTATCAAAGCTTTTGCAACAAAAACTCAGATTTCAGATGAGCAGTACATTTGTCGTTTGGTGTCCATAGAAAACTCACCATTTTATGTGGTATTTTAGCTTCTCGCTTACAACGCCCCTGAAATGCATACTCATACGTCACACTTGGCTCCTACGCGAGTAAAGGCCGTACAGAGAAAGCACTGGAGCACTCACTGTGTTGCTCTTAAAAGCATTGCTGTTCAATTGAGCGCCTAACAAACAAAGGGAGTGTACATTCTGAATGAGATATCAAGTGGCTATTTTCAGCGCCATCATTTGCCTGATAAGTCAACCTAGATATTCTCCACTCAACAAACGTTGATTATTAGTTGCAAATTGCCGTGTAGGCTGTTAAATTGGTGTCTAGCTTTGCAGCCTTTAGTTTAAATACTGTGCGGCACATTTAGTGTTTATACAGTGACACTTATCGTAGATTGCGTACGGAGCAACGTGTAAAGCCTTGAAGAGCGTTTAAACCAATGTGTGTACGTAAACAATTTAAGACTATCCATTTAGCCATGTTATTAACACCTATGCTCGTTAGAACGTTATTAGAGCGTTTAAACTAATACTGTAGTAGGAACGGCTAATTCTTCCGACATGGCTAGTATTTACGCTGTGTATCGTGCTGGATCTCGTTGCGGTGGTTTTCTTTGTTCTAGACGGAGAGTCCGGCGAAATCGCTTTTTTTAAGAAGCAAGTTCTTCTCTATAACTGGAAGACGTCTAGTATTGAAGTCGCGGTAATAATACATCGATTTTAGTCGTATTAAGCACTTTCATAGGCTGTTGCTATTTTGCGCGCTGAATACCTGTTTTTTATTTACTTCTTGTGCACAAAATCTATCCTTAAAGCTGTTCTGGTGCGTTGAAACACTCAGTAAAGTGTAAATAATGTTTTTAGGCTAGTTCTGTTGTGGCGTCTTTGGCAGTGTCTGTTAAACTTTGTATATTTATTGTACGCTTGGATTCGTGCGTTTATAAACTAAAAAAGCACTTTTAAGACGTTTTAACAAAAAACCAAAAAATTAAAAAAAAACTCGTTCACCACGCTGACGGATGATATTCTTAACTTTTTTTAAGGTGGAAAATAGAGCCAATACATCTGCTCTTGCTTATATGCTTTGTGGTTATGTTATTTTTGTTAGTGGTAAGTGTTATCATCACGTTTCTTTCCGAAATTCTTCTCTTTTTTGTAAATAAATTCGAACTAGTTTTTGAGAATCACGTGATTCTAATATCCAAGTAAACTTAATTTTTTGCTCCTACTGTTCTTTAAAATTATAATTGTTGTAGTATCAATTCCAGAGCTCCGTCTTTTTTCGGGTTTCACGTGATTTTTTGATTTTTATTATTTTTATTATCCAATCTTAACGTTTTGGATAAGTTGTTCAGCCACTTCTTATTACAATGGCGAAAAGACGAAACAGAGATTCTAGGCTCTCTTCTACATTTACTTACTCTGATCATTACGGCTCCATTAAACAAAAGTATAAAAACCGTAAACCAGATCCAGAAGATTATTCATATGTTCACTCGTAAGTTAATTTTTTGTCCTTGTTTTGTTTGTTAAGTAAACTCATTCTTTCAATTACGTAGGGTTGACAGGGTAGCATTTTTAGAGTCTTCTGTACGTAGAAATAAGATAATCTTTACAAGCTTGACGAGTTGCAATTATACTTGAGGTTGTTTACTTTTGCGTTTATTAATTGAATCTACTTAGTATGCCATAAATGGTGGAGTTGCTATAGATCATGAAATACCTCCTGCAATAGATATTGATGACGCACAAAAGCGGCAAGAAGGATCAATAGAAAGTACAGGTATGTTGATTCTTTTTTGGTATCTCATGTTCATCGTTTCATAGATACCCAACAGTCTCATTCTTCTGGTCAAAGTGAGAAAAAAGAACCCGTACCTATAGTACAGAAACCAGTGACTGCTCCACTTGTTGTGTACGCCAACCCTTTTGTTTGTTTGGGTATCACCTATTTACAATTCATTAGTACACTTCCTTCATCAGGTGTTCGGCGGAAAACTTCTGAAAATACACCATATATTCCTCGCCTCATACCATCAACGCCTAGGCTTATAGCGCTTATGCTTCAAGAAGGAAAAGGTGTGGTGTTAGAAGACAGAACATATTTTTTTAAGCAGGTAAAATATCAAGCTACTATTACTGACTTACAATTATTAAGTATGAACAATGCTTTGTTGGAAGTGAGGCTGTAACGTGGTTAATTGATTTAGTATCTGATACAAGTGTGTTATCAAGGATAGGTGCAAAGTATGTCCTACAAAAGACAATGGACGAAGGTACGTTGTAATAACCTTTCTGTGAACTTGTTGTTCAATCGCTGTAAGAAACGCTTATCACATATGTTAATTTGTTCATGTAGGATATTTTACCCATATTCAAGGACATGTAGAGTTTGAAGATAAAGACACAGAGTATTACACATTCGCTGTGCGTAATATTTTTAATAGCATTTGTGTTAACTTACCTTAAAGGATTTACACGATTCTGAACTTCCTGTATCTTCCCTACCTTCTAGTATGGCGGATACAAGCCCTCTTCAACACAGACATGGTAAAGGGTTACCTCCTCTAGTAGTAAAATTGCTTGAAGATATGCGAAATCCACAAACAGGTACAATTATTTTGAATGCTTTAAACTCCATCTCATACGAAATTAAGGTGTTACAATCAAAGAAAGAAACTTACGACAAGAAAACAATGAACATGTTACTACTTACAGTAAATGTTTTGTTGGTAAGGAAGCTGTTAGTTGGCTTACAGATCATACCAAAGTAACGACATATCAAGCGAATACAACATTACAAGTAAGTCTTATGAGAAGAACCATGACCCAAGTCACTAGTGAAGATGTTTGCCTAACAAACTTCTTTTTTTAAGGCTGCAATGACTGCTGGACTCTTCTATGATGTTCTTTCTCCTTCTAAATTAACCTTTAAAGATGATTTCGTTATGTATAGGTTTATGGTGAGTTACTCTAACTAAATAACCTTGTATCAACTTGTTATACCTTAGATTGATGATAGATCATTACCAATACAACAACAGCGACCTCCACTTACAAGAGTACAGTTTATATCCTTTGTTTAGCACTAACTCGTCTGTTCACTTAGAAAATTGATTACAAATCACTTGTTCAGTTGCTAGGTGAAGTTTATGCAACTAAAAAGAGGAAAGAACAGGTCTCACAAGATGTTCCAGAAAGAGCTGATTCTAGACAAGACTTAGCTCGCACAACGTATGTTATACTTTTGTCTGTTAGCTGCTAGAGGCAGATCCGCATTTTGCCATCTCCTTGCCTCTTTTCTGGTTTAATTTCTACTTTAGTGTTCGTAATAGACTCAAAACACGTGCTGATACAGCTGCTTTGACTTCCACAGGCGGAAGTGTACGTTATTGTTTTTCTCCAGAGGTTTTTTTCTTGTTTGTTTGCTTGTTTGTTGATTCTTGTGCACAGAAATTATTGGCTTCTTTTATTGCACAAATGCTTGATGACATTGAAACCACTAGAACAAACCTTTATGGCACAAGAGTGCTGTTATTCTCTGGTATGTAATTACGGCTGATTTTTTCTTCAGTTGTATTCTGAATATTGTGACGTTGCACCGTCTGGTTTGTGCTCATTTTTTGTACAATAGGACAAAGCGCAGTCTCTTGGATGCTTAAACATAAAGGATTGGTCGAGCGTGAGCACGCTACTATGATGCTACAGCGAATGGTTAACAAAGGTATGTTTTTGATTTAGAACTATCCAACTTCATTTTGAGGCTTCTTTATTTACTAAAATACTCTAAAATAGGCGTAATAGCAAGTATGGATGGTGAAGATGTGTTTCTTGATAACGAAACAGAATATTTTGTTCCTGTACAATGCCATGAAGACTGTTTTTCAACAATCCTTTATGCTCATCTTCTTTTTAGGGTGCACCTGTTATGGATGATATCCATCCTGTTGTTGCTCGTAAACCTCTTCCACCTTCAAGATCAGAATTATATAATACAATATATAATGATATAGTACTATATCAACGTACATCTGATATGGTAGGCGTTCTTGCGAACAACATATTCTTTTCTCATTTTTTTCTTTTTAGGGTTCTGAGTTGAAACAATTTTTCCAAGAGATGGCAAATTCTCAAACAGGTATATTTCTTTATTTAAATAATGTGTAAACTAATAATGGGTAATAGGAGTGCATATAAAAGACCGATTTGTGCAAGTTAATGCGAGAGTAAGAACATCATACAAGCAAAGTTTTATCGGTAAGCAAACAAAAAATCGCTTAAAAACAAACACTTTCCTAAATACTCATTAGGTTCTGATGCGTTGTCTTGGTGTTCAAACCATCTCAAAGCCTCCAAAGAGGATTCTGTACATATTTTTTTAGAATTACACACTGTGTTAATGCGTCGATTTGACATTTTTAGGCATCACTTCTTGCTAAGATGTTGGAAGCACATTTGATTGTTTTAATGCATCTATCAAAGGAAGATGATAACAAAGTATTCGATGAAGAGTCACTGTACCATATTCAATGTGTAAAATAGAATCCTACTTTTAAGGCGGGTTTAAAACTAAACAAGAAACCATTCTGGAATATATTTTTCTTTTGTAAAGCAAGATGACGGGTTGTAGTTTTCGTAAATCGCACGTGATAATTTGACTGCTCCAACAGGCTAAGTACAGTTTTATTGCTTACGGTCGCGAAAAAGGTGAGAATACGTGTGAGGACACAGACTTAGTTGTCAATAGTCACTTGTTGTGCAAAGATAGTAAACAAGAAAACACTCAAAGAAAGTGTTTATAAATTTTCTTTTCTTAAATATTGTATTCAGGTGCAATTACTCTACATAATGGTGGATTTGTATACATCCGTTTCTTGCAGCATATCATTTATAATATCAAATCCAATAAGACACATTGCTGCAGGTAGTACCCTGTAAAATAACAGTTAAAGATAACCATAAGAATATAAAACAAATCAAAAGCAATTGCACAAGTTCTCTTCGACTTGATAGAACTTGCACATGATAGCGTTTTTGTGTTTTATAACATACGACATGCTTCGAAGAGTAATTCCTCTAAAAAATGGCCGGAGTCCTGCTTCACGGATAACCTTCAAAGAAAGTGTTGTCCTTAACAAAAAAGGGTCAGAATCATTTTGTATTTTAATTGGTGAATGGCAAGTACACTTACTGACTAATAGTGGCTGGTATGCCTGCTTTAACATTTTCTATAACAGTGCTCCTGTGTATGGCTTGGGCCATATTAAGAGGATATGCAGATATGAACGCTGTAAGAGAAGCAAGTAAAGACAAAACGCATTTTCCATACAAATCTGGTTTTTGATTATCAACAATGCTTAATGTATCTTTTGCTGTATCATAGACGCCAAAATATAATGTACGATATACCAATATACTTGGAAGCCTACCAACAACTTTTTGATATGGTGTACCTAATCAACAAGCGTCAGAAAAAAACAAGAAAAAAAAAACATGACATAAAAATGTTCTTGTTTCCATTCCACCCGAAATAAGCTCATAAAAAAAAATTACGTTCAGGTAATTACACCATAGTATACATCTAGAGAGATCACTTTGAGGCATTAAAAAGACTCAACAATGCCGAAAAAATAAGCGGAACTTTTTTGTAAAAACAGTCAAGTCAGATCATTAAAACAAAAGCGCAATACGCTGTGCGCGTATTACTACGCGTAATTAGCGTACGTGGATCTTTTGGGGTTACTTTGTAACTTTGTGTCCCTGACACAGCGAGAAAAGTCAAAAAAGCAGTTGTAGCACTAGCTACCATATTTGCGGCAACCTACAAATGGTTTAACGGTTGTTTTTCGTTGAACATGTATGTTACGCTTACCAAGTCTGTATAATCAAGGAATACCGCGGATTTCATGAGCTGATATCGAATAATGCCCCTAAAACAGAATGCTAATCCTTGCGACCCAGCGTATGGTATCATCTCTGTAAGAAGCCCTTTATGTAACCCTTTGCACGTATTAGAATGCGTTTTCGCTGTCATTTGTACCGTTTATGCCGTGCTGTTTAAAATGGTGTTGTACTTTTTCTACGTATAATTTAGACTCATTACTGGAAGACCCATTAGGTATTAACGCTGATAAGACAGTGTGGGATGATACTCCGTGTGTCAAAGTTTTAGCGCTTGCAGCTACTGCTAATCCCGTAAGCAGGTCAAGTGCTGGACTGGGAGTATAACAGAAGGTCATTATAAGCCATTGAGGTTGAGAAATGGTCAGAATGATCAAGTGAAGTCAGCACATGTCAAAAGTGAATTTTGCCAAAATGTCGAAGCAGAAGAGCATAAGAATCTATACAGTTGACGCTTTCACGTCACAAATATTTGCTGGTAACCCTGCAGGTGTTTGTGTCTTAAAAGATGCTATAAAAGAAGAATTAATGTTACAAATCGCTGGGGAGATGAAGTACGCGTGCTCGACGCGCATTTATGACTTTACCAGGTAATACTGACAGAAACCAGGCACTCTGAGACTTGTTTTGCTGTGACAGACTTGCAAAACTTGCTAGACAATAAACCAGTTGGTTTAAGATGGTTTACTCCAGTCGTTGAAGTAAATTTGTGTGGTCACGGCACATTGGCTACTACAATGGCGCTTATCGAAGAATTTGAGCTACTAAAGCGTAACGTCACTAATATAAGGTTCGTTCTACTTTTTAAACGGTTTTAACGAACAAACGTTACAAAACGCTCTCACGCCGCGTTACTAGCGCGTTCGTCATCTCTTCGTTCACTAGGATACTGTAAAACCAGTTAAATATCACTAGATACGCAACACTGAGCGGAGAGCTCATTGTATCGTGGGAAAAACCAACAGATGGCAAATTACCATTGCTTGCAATGGACTTTCCTCAAAATCCTGCTGAAGAATTTGCCATTGACGCAAGTACAAAAGAACAATTCGCTAAATCTCTTGTACGTATCCAACCATGCAACATACCCTTAAGGTCTATGCTTTATTGTATTTTACTGACCCTTATCAATAGAAGATAACAAGTGATGACATCACTGCTATTACCTATTCTCCAGGGACTAAAAAACTTATTGTTGAAGTAACTTCAAGTAATATTGTCAAAGCAGTAGATCCTGATCACAACGCATTGACAAGGTGCATTTTTTATATATACATCTATCTAACTAATGGAGTACTAACACATTTTTAAGTGTACCGTATTCTAAGGATGTGAGAGGTGTATCTGTAGTTACAACAAAACTTATTGACCTTGATCCAAAATTCGACGGTTGTGATTTCGCTTCTCGGTATTTTACACCTTGGAATGGTATTCCTGAGGATCCAGTAAATGGTATGCAACATGCGTGGATTTATGGGTTTTTTTATGTCACGTGAGAAACACGTGATAAAAAATTTTAGCGCCTAAACAAAGCCTAGGTTCTTCACATACTGTGCTTGGACCGTACTTTCAACAGAAACTTGGAAAAAGCGAATTAAAGTCTGGAATTCTTAGTACAAGAAGTGGTGTTATGTATTTATCTGTTAAGGACAATGGACGAGTTGTTATATCAGGCAACGCATCAGTTTTCTTGAAAGGATGTATTAATGTTCCATAAAGAGATATCATGCAACCTTATCTCCATCTCGTGTTTACTTAGTCTCACTTGACACTTAGAAAGAATTGCATTAGATCATCTAAGAAGAAGAGATGAGACGTTTAAAAAACGAGATTTTGTGTGATTTTCCTGCGCAGGTTTTTTGCTCAATTTTCCATAAAACAGTTACATAATTGTTTTAATGCATTGTCACGTGTTTTGATTACATAGAGATTATACAGAAAACAAAACCAAGGCAGATCATGGACGATACAGCATTAATTATAGTCATTGCATGTTTTGGAGCTTTATTTATTATCATGGTTGTTATTATTGCTGTAATACTCGTACTGAGGTATGTTTGCTTTGTTACAATCAATATATCCATTAACAATGCTCCTACGCTGATAGTTATCGCAAGTTATCATCGTCAAAGCCAAAAAGGTACGCTTGATTAAAAGACATTGTATTAGTTTTTATGAAACACATTGTAATTAAAATAGCACTCAAATAAGGATGGTGTCTTCATCTGTTAGTAACAACGAGTATACACCTTTAACTCGCATCGGTGAGTGGCATAGAATACAGTTTTTTTTACAATGATTCAAAAAACTTTTGATCAAAAAAAAGAAAAGTCACACGTGTTTTCTTTTTATTACGCTCACGTATTGATGTCTTTGTATTGTAGAGCCCAGATATCGCAGATTAAGCATAGCAGAAGTTACAAGCAAACAAAAAACCTCAGAAGAGTCAGAAAGCATATCAACACCTCCATTTGTGCGTACCACGTGTTTTTTTGAGGCGTTGTTTTAACTTTTCCATTGTGAATTTGTTCACACGACCATTAACGCCAGTGACGCCAACAAAATATTTAGGCAGGTACAAGCACAGAAGAGGATGATAATGATGATTTCAGAGCGCCTTCAGGACGTAAAAGAACACTATCGGTATCATATCTCAAAATGAGGACAAAGGACTCTTTTTTGGCTCTTGAACCAAGTCAGGCTGGTAAATTCACTCATGCGTATGTAGTGGTTTTTGTATTTTTTTCCGATAAGAAAATTCTTAGTTGGTACACACTTTGAATTCTCATTATAACTTTAGAGGAGAGATAGCTCCTGATGAGTTACCAGTACATATATCGAAGACAGATTTGGATTTTGGTTTAGGTGCTACACAGATGCCTGTAGGTCGCTCAATGAGCGATGTTGTTGTCCTAAGGTATGTTTATTGGATACTAGAAAAGTATGTTGGAATATTTATGTGGATAATTAATATAGGCCAAAGCCGTCAATGAAGAAAGATGTTGTTTTCTCTTTTTCTCAACCGAAATCACAAAAGTTTAATTTCACGTTTTCTCCAAAACGTGGTAAAGTTAAGAAGGTATAGTTTCCTCTTTTATACTTTGGTTGTCTGTTAATATGTGGGGTTTTTTAAGGGGAAGGATACTAGAATCAAAATAACACTCACAGTGAACTGTACAACAAAAATAAGAGCTGCAGTTAGAATTAACTTTAGAGATATTGGGTTTGCTATTCTTGATTGTTTCTTACTAAGCGAACTTTCTCCTTTTATTGATTATGATGAAATAAAGTTTGACGGACAAAAGAGGTTGCTTGGTGAGGGAGCGTACGCGTTCAAATTTGATTAACGAGCATTCAACAAACCCGAGAACCCAAAACTTTTTTATAATTACCTTTCGTATTTTTCTTATACATTCGTAGCTTGGCTAGAGTATACTATGGAGAGGTATGCTGTTTAAAAAGCGCTCAATATATTCTATTAATAATTCAAATCATTAGTACAGAGGAATGCAAGTTGCAGTAAAGAAGTTCAAGCTTCAGACAATGCCTGAATATGTTCGTGTTGATTTTGAGAGGGAATTGAACTTACTAAGTTCGATACGACATCAAAATGTTGGCACGTGATATTCACGTGTAAAACAAACTCATTGCTAATTTTGGTATCTAGTACAATTTGTAGGAGCGTCAGTTATTGAAGGTAAACTAGCAACATTATCAGAACTTGCTCCTCTTGGATCTGTTGCAGACATCATAAAAACAAAAAGATTGAGTGTAAACTTGAAGTTAAAATTCGCTTGGGACGCAGCCATGGGTTAGTTTGGAAACCTTCCATATTTTTCTGCTATTTATTGTCTTTCTTGAAGCAAGGTCTATCCACATGTCCTTTGAAACAACCAACTTGTAGTTCTTTTATATTGTAGGTTGTTTTTAATCTTTTCTTTTTAGGGCTTCATTACTTGCATAAAGGGAAGATAATGCATAGAGATATCAAAACAGAAAATATGCTCGTTTTTTCAATGGTAAACGACGCTTTAGTTAATGTTAAACTAGCTGACGTAAGTGTACAAACAAAACTGAATGGTGCTCTTTTTTTTATTTTAACTAAACTTCATAGTTCGGGATGAGTAGAGCTATAAATCCAAAAGCAGATAGACTCACTGGGACAACAGGTAATTTTATATTTTCATCATACTATGCAACAAGCGTAGTGGTCACCATCAGGGTGGCTTTTGCATAGTGCAAAAAGAAAACCAAAACGAGTCTTGTTCATATTCTTCTTTTTCAATATTTTTGGTTTCGCAATGTTACAAGTTAGCTTATACTTTTAAATATAGGAACACCAAATTATATGGCTCCAGAAGTTATGCTTGATGATAACTATTCGCTAAAGGCAGATATCTACAGGCAAGAGAAAACATAGGACCACTTTTTTTTTTGGCAAATAGTTTTTATTCTTTTGAGTAACCCTTATTAGCTTTGGTTTGGTCTTATGGGAGCTCTATATGCAAAGACCAGCTTTTGAAAATATCAAAAAACTTATGGACTTGAAAGAACACGTTGTTTGTGGTACGTCAACCAACGTTTACCTTTACAACTGTAAAAAACCCAACTTGACTTTCGTTTCCTACTTATCACGTGATGAAAAAAAACTTCACTTACAAACCACTAAGGTGAGAGAGAAGATATACCAAACGATTGTCCAACTGGACTTAAAAATCTGATACAAAGATGTTGGGCTGGTAAAGCAGAGGAAAGACCTAATTCTGGTCAACTGGCAAAAAGACTAGCAGTTCTTTACTCAAATGCTCTTCGCAGCAGCGCTCGACGTCTAAGAAATGTGAACTCCTCAATGTTCTAACACCAGTTCAACAAGATACATCTTTTTTTTTTCAAAACACGTGTTGTAAGCTTGTTACTTATCAAGGTTTGTTTGAGTGTTTTCAGTGAAATGTACAAAAAAAATAAAGTGTTTAACTTTTACTATCTACAAACATAAATGATTCGTGTCTTTTTGTTTTAAGGTATACAAATACCAATAGAAGCGTATATATTGGTGTTGTATACTTGATTACTGAATCTATCAAATCTTCCAAACAATCCACTTAAAAAAACAATTTAGAGGATTTTAAAGAAACTATCTTTAGATTTGCTAATACGTACCTCATCCTGTATCCACTTCCCTCATTAGAAACTCGGACACTCTCAAAACCAGAAATTGCACTTATTTGGTATACCATACTCTAAGACAATCGTTAAGGGAAGAAGAGTAAAAAGGTGAGGAGTAATAAATTAAAAAAAATAAGAAAATAAGAAAAAGCTCCGCACGTTGAAGACAATTAAACCTTGTCTGACGCTTGATGATGACAAAATAAAGTTTGGTGCGGATCCAATGACATTCACATTACTATTTAAGAAAGTTGTGAGGAAAAAAAATAGATGCAGTAGTCTTTAAACACTTACTCAAAGATAATTTGGATAGATCCTAAAGTGTTGCTTTGACGAACATTTCCAACATCAACACCACCGTTTACAAAACCAGCTACGGTTATTGTACCTTCACTGGCATCAAAAGATACTCTGACATTTTGTGCTACACATGACAATGTCACAGGATTCTAAAAAGCAAAAGAGTTAACGACAGAAGGTGCAAACTTTAAAAAAAACGTTTTGTTTTACCTGTCCTGGATTTTCTAATCGGAAACAGTACGTTGGTGGCGCTTCTGGTCCTGAAGTGTCTGATAATGCAAATGTGCCTGTTGGGAACACTCCTCCTACAAGACTAAAAGGATTACATCCTGTAACAGGAGCGTTTGTAGGTGCAATTGTTGGAGCTGTTGTTTGAACAGGCGCGTTAGTTGGTGGCTCTGTAGGCGGTGCGAATGGTGCATTAGTTGGCGAGGCTGCTACAGGAGCATTCGTTGGAGAGGCTGTTTGAACAGGTGCATTTGTTGGTGGTGCTGTTGGAGGAGGCACAGGAGCGTTTGTTGGCGATGCGGTAACTGGTGCGTTTGTTGGGGAAGCTGTTTGAACTGGAGCATTCGTTGGTGGTGCTGTTGGAGGAGGAAATGGTGCGTTTGTCGGTGGTTGTGTTGGAGGAGGTACAGGGGCATTAGTTGGAGATGCTACTGTTGGCGCATTAGTTGGAGCAGCTGTTTGGACAGGAGCATTTGTAGGTGCTTGCGTTGGGGATGGAAAAGGTGCATTTGTTGGTGGTTGCGTTGGAGGAGGTACTGGAGCATTTGTTGGAGATGCTGCAACTGGAGCGTTTGTTGGGGAAGCTGTTTGTACAGGTGCATTCGTTGGTGGGACTGTTGGAGGTGGGAATGGAGCATTTGTTGGAGATGCTGCCACTGGTGCATTTGTTGGTGGTTGTGTTGGAGGAGCGAACGGCGCATTGGTTGGAGACGCTGCCACAGGTGCATTCGTAGGAGAGGCTGTTTGAACAGGTGCATTTGTTGGTGGTGCTGTTGGCGATGCTGTTTGTACTGGTGCATTGGTAGGTGCCTGTGTTGGAGGAGGCACTGGAGCATTCGTTGGAGATGCTGCCACAGGCGCGTTCGTAGGAGAGGCTGTTTGAACAGGTGCATTCGTTGGAGAAAGTGTAGGTGCATTTGTTGGAGAAAGTGTAGGTGCATTCGTTGGAGAAAGTGTAGGTGCGTTCGTTGGTGATGCGCTAAGGATATCAGCACAATTAATGGTAACATCACCATCAGTCCAAATAGGAAGACAGTTAGGTAGATTTCTTTCAACTGAATACAAGTTAGAAATTGTAAGAAAAAGAAAAAATTAATAGGTAGTACTTCTCCATGCAACAGCTGCTCTTAATAGTAGGTTTACACGTTCACTACTAGTACCATAGAAGTTCTCTCTACCGAAATAAAGACCAATGGGGTTATTATTTTGATTGCATCCTGTCGACATGATTGATCCTGTTCAAGACTTTAAGTTACACTAGTAAGAAATATTGTTGTATTTTTTACCTTGAGTTGGATTTCCGACACTTCCAGGAATACAGCCTATTTCAGCTCCACATCCGTCAATACTTTCAGTTACTTCGAATCCAGGAATAGGAATTGTTAAGGTTGAATAACACCTTGTATGTGGGCTACCAGCGTTGTGTCCAATCTCATGAAGGAGAACAGCCTTAAAACAATCGAGTTATGATAAGAAATGCTGAAAGAAGAAACAGTTCTGTGAGGACTAGTACCATTGAACCGAAAGCAAATTCCCAGCCAATAGTTGACACGGAATAAGAACCATCGCAGAAAGTGTTCACGGAAGCCAAACCCTGTGATGCATTGGGTTGGTCATCGAGGTAAATCCCTATAGCAGTTTCTCTTTGTACAGCCATCTTTGCACTTTAAAAAAACGGTAAGTTTAGCTTAGTCAACTGTTTTGTTACTTACGGGTCAGTTTGATATAAACTTTCTATTCTATTTAAAACATTATTAGTAGAAGCAGTAAATCCATTATATGGATCGGTATCTAGGAGGTAAAGAAAATTAGATATGAATGAAGAAAAAATGGATGGTACTTTGTTCAGTGTAATAGAAGACTGCTGCAATTTTGAGTTTAAGTGCGTAATCTCTTTCATATATCCAACTTCCCCAAGCGAAAGTACCAGTAATCCAGTCTATTACAAATTGTTCATTTTGTCTAGTGCCACGGAATATATCAGAGGCTATGTCAACCGATACCTATGTTGAGAATATTTTGAGAAATGAAGGATGCAAAACAAAAAAAAAAGCCATACCCTTGCTGTATAGTACGGAAAGTTCAGTGGTAAGCTACCGTAACTAAATCTAGTTGTGGAGAGTTGCTCTGCCTCTCTTTTGAATTCATCATGGTGATGATCAAAGTCACAAGAGTGTGTCCCGCGCACTATCGTAAAAAGAAGTCAATATTTTAAAAAAATTAAAGTGTTTAGGTAATTACTTTGTTCATGTGCTTCTCTCTTTCTTGTTACTGCAGGGAGTATGGAAAACTCTTCATCGTATTCAATATTATTTGCTTGACCACGAATGATTATAGCGAATCCTCTCTAAGATAGCAATTTGAATCAGTAATGTCTTAAACTGGTTTTGAATGTAAAAGTACATTGAAGAGTTCTAAATTGTTATAGCCTCCAAGAATCTCCAAGGATGATTTGTCTACCATCAGGAATGCAGTTGATCTCTCTCTTGTCGGGCTAGTAGCCACATCACCATAGAAATACCACTTATCTGGAAGAAAGATTTTTTTTAGAAACAAGCTAAATCCCCTAAATAGCTAAACATCTTTCCCCCCTTTTACCTCATTACTACGTACCTGGGTTTGGTTGGACTTGATTGCCATTTCGCGTAATTACTGTGGTTGATAAAAAAGGTGTATCGATCCTAAATACTTCAAGCGTGATGCGTTGAACAGGGTCATTAATGAGCCACGTGACTGTATTTGTTGAGTTGATGGTATTTTGACAACTTGACGAAATATCAGCGACAAACTCTTCCCACGTGACTGTTGCTTGTCTTTTGGCGCTTGTTTGCGTCTCTAAAGTAACTTTTAACAACAAACTATACGTTATAAACCACGACGGCAAGGTAACAGTACCACGTTTAATAAAAACGTGCCGTGTACCGATGTATAATGTTTACGCACCTGAGAGTATACATGGAACTAAACATAGTAGAAATAGCGCTACTAAGGTTCGCATATTATATGGCACGATGCTTTTCACTCTAACTTCGTTATGGGATACGTTTAAAACACGAGAAAACACAATTTATTTCGATCAATCTCGAAAAATTACACGAGATTTTTTTGCGAGATTTTTGTACACATAGACAAATTGATAAGATGGCCGAGAATTCTAGAGCAATAGCCAAGACAGGGTTTATGCTATTAGACTTGATTTTTGTAATTGGCTACCAGAACGTTTCAAAAAACGTGATTCTATTTACGGACTTAAAACAAGAAATCCTGACGATCATGTTTTCAGTTGCCATAAGCAAGGAGCTTCTGTAGTATCACTCGCTCTAATCTGTAAGGAGCATTCATCCTTGAAAGCGTAGATTCATGCTCAGAGTCACTCATTAAGTCGAGCGAGAACACGTTTTCTGGAAGCTGCTTGATCAAACACAAAATCTCTACTCGCGAACTGCCTACGCGTTGACTGATCGCCAGATTGAATTTACTTGTAGACCATCAAATAACTTTTTTTGACGCGTGGGAAAACTGGCTTGGTTTTCAGATACAGTCAACGAAAATAAATTCCTTTTTTTCTTTTACACTAAGCCGTTTTTAAACGGCCTGGGCTTGTATGGAAACGGAATACTATGCCGTTACGTATAATAGTATAACATTAGAGTTCGATGCAGAACAGTCTAGCGAAGCATTACGTGAAGTCTTTGACTGCCCATCAGATTTCGTTCTAATCGATGGTAAATACGATATTCATCAATCTAGCTCAATGAAAGGTGGACCATTTCAATTAGTTCATAAGTCCGTTCAGAGACAGCTTAAAACGATGTTTCATACCCTACAAACATCAACCAAAACACCACAAACGCATACAACGCCTTTTACACAACAAAACGTTACAAGCGCATCAAATACGTTACAGAACGGTACAATAACGCCCAAGAAGACGCTCAAACGTGTACGTAACGGTAGCGAATCTTCATCGGACAGTGACATGGAGAATGATACGTACAACGCAAAAAAGCGTAAATTCGACACAACAGATAACGGTGTCAATAAAAATCATGAAGAGCCGAAGATTCTTAGCGTTACAAGCTCGACAGATAATAATTTGAGCGAAAACAGCTCAGACGCCTCAATGGATGAAGTATATACTGTAGAGCAGATATTAAAAAAGTACTACTTAGTGACATTTTCTGAAATGAAAAAGCAAATTCTGACGTTTTGATCTCTAACTTTTTTTAAAAGGCGTACAGTTGGTACTTCTATAGAATATCTTATTAAATGGGATGGATACCCTATGGATCAATGTACTTGGGAGCCTGAAGAACATCTGGACCACTGCAAGGTACATTCTTTTGGAAAAATGTCACAAAAAAAAAAATTTGTTTTTTTACCACGTGTCACGTAAGCATAAGCTACAAGATGTAACATCATTTGTTTCATTCAACCCATTTTTTTAAAATAAGAAGGAGACTTCTAAATTGAAAAATGGTTGATGGTGACCTTTTAGGACGAAAACTAAGAGTCAAGTTTTAACCTTTTTTTTTTTTGAAACAGGAGGCGTTGGCAGTGTTTAATCGATATCACCGTACAAATAAGAGATCAATAGTTTGTGATCATTTTGAAGGTAGACTACCGCGTTCATCCAGAGAAGCTTCAGTTGACCTACTACATCTTCAGTTCCTATCAGGTCCGTACTTCGTATTCATTGAAAGCTCAGAAATTCTTTGCTGACTTTTTATTCTCTAGAAGGTTTAGTTCACCTTAGTTCAGTGTTGACAAAGAAACAAGTTGCAAAGTGTGATGCTGAGATGAGCAAGCGTTATAATCAAATTATACATACACTCAGAGCAACAGATAAGCTTGTAGTACGCAAAGGACAATCAGGCAAAATTTCAAGAAAAAAAAAATTCTTCGTTTTTCAATCTCGTCATTACTCTTTGGTTGCAACTTGATTTTGAAAAAAAAAAGTATTACCGATTAGATATATTGTAAATATTCAGGTACTTTGACGACTTATTTGAGTTTTTAAGGATATGGAGAATGGATTCGTTGAATTCAAAGTAAGAGGAAATAATCGGCATGATATGCTGGTTCCGGCGTTTGCAAAGGTACCTATTGGATAGGCACTTTAAATATCTAATAACAGCAATAAGGAGGATGAGTTTTCATTTCTTCAGAATAATCCTATACTGAGACCACTGGTAACAGCTATTTTTCTCTATTTTTTTTCTACTTTTCTTTTTCTGACTGGGTTCCTTTGTAGATAAACAAAATTCTTGGTCCTGATTGTAAATTAAGTTATGCTGGCGCTTTTTTAAATATGCCTGGATCACAGAATCAACAATGGCATTCTGATGGAGAACACCTCTCAGGTGTGATAAAATACAAACTGTTCTTTGTTTACTTTATTTTTCTCTTACTTTTTTTCAACTTGTAGATTATGAGCATCTGCCACCACACTGTCTTAATATTTTTTTCCCGTTGATTGATCTAAAAATAGAACACGGTCCAACACAATTTGTGCCATCATCTCATTTAAATTGGTACATAGGTAAGCTAGATAAAGCATTTACTTTTTTTTTGATGTCTGATTCTTATTATTTTTTTAAACACAGACTGCCCTGCATACACAATAACAGCTCAGGCTGGAGATGCCTTGCTTTTTGATTATAGATTAAAGCATCGTGGTATGGGTAATAAATCAAATGAGCCTAGAGTCATCATGTACGCTAATTTGTTCAACTTTGATGACTTTCTTATTATTTTCTTGCTTTTTTTAGATATGTAACATTCTGTGTCCCGTCCTTCCACCATGACTCTAATTTCAGTAATCAAAGATATATTTCTAAAATGCCTAAATTATTAGATATAGATCAAGTTACAAAATCAGTAGATCGAAGGACTTCAACGAAAACAAGAAAAAAGACTATACTTGGAACATAGTATTTTTTTTTCTTTCACTTTACTGCTCCTCACCTTCTATATTTTTTTTGAACTTTAAACTCCACCACTGATGAGAACGATAAAAAAATGTACATAGACCATCAGACAAAACATAAAAAAAACCCCATAGAAACCATTGTACAACATTGTAAAAAAAAAAAACCTAAATGAAAAAAAAATAATTGATACAATCATTTTAGTTTGTTGTTATTCTATTATCAATAAAATGATGCTCCAAAATGACTGTTTTTATTCACCTGAACGTTAAGTTTACATACGGCATAGAGATGGTCGCGGTCCGGTCCCGGCTAAGCAACTCAGCAACAAAATCTGTAATCTGATAACAGTTTAAAATGTGCGATTTTGTTATTGTTGTACAATGGCACCACATGCTTTTTTTAAGTTTTACATGCCTCAGTGGCTTTGAAATTCGTTTGTGCTCGATACATAGATCCAAAGCGTAGTATCAAGCAAAAACATGCAAAAAAATGGTTGAGTTTTCCCTTATTTTTCTTAGCCAGTTGTAGCCGGTCCCAAAAACATAAACGGCTAACCGGCTATATCCGTTTGGCGACCGCCTCTTTTCCCGCATTAGAGCTTAAGTCAATGCGGCTTATGTCTAAGTACTGTATTTCTCAATAAAACTAACATATAAAGCCTGTCTCATGTTAAAAAGGAGAAAAAACGTCAAAGACCAAATGTATGTGTAAATTAGTCTCTAGGGACTATTTTTGTACGCGGTTCACACCTCTTATATCAATGCTTTAGCATGTGTTAATGTATCTCTAGAACGAATGGCTCTATTGTTATGTTCTAAGTGTGAAATAAATTATTTACTTTTTTACATGTTTTTTGGCGTATTTTTTTAATACATAGCTAAAAAAGCTTCAATCGAGCTTCATTGAGAATAAACAAATGATTCGAGCCTGTAATCATCATAAACGGCTCTTGCAAATAAAGATATGCGTTATGGGCTAAAATAAAGCTTATGGTACCACAATATGAACGTGTATGTACAATGTACCTTTAAACGGCGTTTATCGCTCGGAAAACGCTTAAACCGTTGGTTTGCTGTGTTAATATTGTAGTCAAATCGAGTTCCCCAATACCGATGTAGGGCAAGCGTGTACAAGCGTTTAAATGGTGTACATACATTTAATAGCTATTTGACATATGTTAAGAAGGGTTTCAAGTCTGTACAGCCTTGCGTAATCTGTAAATTCCAATATTCTGTACTCCATTTACCATAAGCAATTTTACATTTTATGAAATACCATGAGTTATTGAAGGTCTCTTACTCTTTGAAAGTATAGTCCATACACTGTATATGATACAGCATAAATTTCAGCAATAGTTAAACAATTGTAGCAGCATAGTTTCATAGAAACTGTTTTTGGTAAGTACTGAAGTGTCTCCATGTAAAAAGTAAGTTCTGTCTCTAAAACTTCTGTAGTGGTAAAACATAACTACAGCAAGCTGTATGGACCTTTGATTCAATAAAGTACCCAGCAAGAGTGAGTATTTTGACATTTTCATTTAAATATTATGTTCATCAACTTCTATGAAAAAGTAACCTCCATGTTTTGATACCTAAATTATCAAATACTCTATAACTGCTTACAGGTAGACAATGGTTTATTGAGCACCTGCCACCAAAAGGAAAGGTTTGAAAAAGGTATCTGTGGGTTAGAATGATTGTTCAAAATACTGACCAATTTACAGCAATCAGGTATAGAGACGGGTGATGATAGCTTTATGTGGAACACTGAAAGTGATAAAAAATGCAAGAAACGACAGAATGTAATCCTTAATCACTATGTTGTTCAAGAATTACGTGCAAAACATGGTGGTGTTAGAGGAGAAGAATGTGATCCCAGGCAGGAAAAACTCATTTTTGGATTCAATGAAATAGTTGATTGAAGTACACTATTAATTACCAGCAAGTTCTGGTTCCACTAAATTATAGACACAAATGTACTCTGAAGCATACCCAAAATTTGGCCAAAAATAACATTTTTGAGGTGTGCTAGACTTTTTTTGAAAGTGTGAACTGCTTCCAAAAATCGTCCCTAATCCAAAGCTAACCTCACGACAGTGTGAGAACAGGTATTTTAGACCTTCCCGCAGAGATTCTAGCACATATTTTACGTCAAACAACCAAAGCACGGTTTGCAGCCTGTCAAACATGTCAGTGCTTCGCTTCTATCATTCACGATATTATCGGATACAGAAGTGTTCATATTACGAGCATTTCACAAACAAAAGCAGTTTTAAAACATTCAAGTACTCTCCGACACACAAACATTAAACTGGATGGCCTCTTTGGTGCTGATGATTTTATCAAATTATTTTCTGGTGTTCATACTATCGACCTATCACGTGTCATGGATATTACATATCGACATGTAACAAATGAAGCAATAACAGCACTTGCCGGAGTTCATACAATTAAGTTTGACAGTTGCAGACACATAACAGATGAAGGGCTAAAAGCTTTTGCTGGAGTTCATACAATTTATCTTAAGAATTGCAAATACATAAAAGATGAAGGGATAAAATACCTTGCTGGCGTTCATACAATTAATCTTAACAGTTGTGAAAATATAACAGATGAAGGTATCAAAGCTCTTTCTGGTGTTCATGAAATTAACCTTGCCTCTTGTTATAACATAACAGATGAAGGCATTAAAGCTCTTGCTGGAGTCCATACTATTTACCTTAATTACACCAAAGTAACTGACGACGGTGTTAAAGCACTTGCTGGCGTTCATACTATTCACCTCTGTAAGACTAAAGTAACAGATGAAGGGGTTAAAGCACTTGCTGGCGTTCATACTATTCACCTCTGTAAGACTAAAGTAACAGATGAAGGGGTTAAAGCACTTGCCGGAGTTCATACAATTGACCTACGTTTTAATAATAACATTACAGATGAAGGTATCAAAGCTCTTTCTGGTGTTCATGAAATTAACCTTGCCTCTTGTTATAACATAACAGATGAAGGCATTAAAGCTCTTGCTGGCATTCATACCATTGATCTTAGCCATTGTGGTAAAATAACAGATGAAGGTATTAAAGCTCTTGCTGGAGTTCATACAATTGACCTATGTTTTAATACTAACATTACAGATGAAGGTATCAAATCACTTACTGGTGCTCATAATATTTCTTTTTACCTTACATAAAAATAACATTCTTGAAAAATGAAAAATTATAAACTTGCATTTGCAGGGGTAAAAATATTCTCAGCAAATAAATAGCATTTGCCAGCAAAATTTACTGGCAAATCTTAAGATTTTGCTGGCAAAAAAATCCATTAAATTCAGGGTTTTTGCTGGTTTTTTTGGCAAAAATTACTTGCAAATATCATCATTTGCCAGCAAATATCTATGGTATTTGCTGAAAATTCACAGTCAAAAAAAGCACATTTGTCAATAAAACCAGTCAGGAGTTTCAATCAATGCACAAGTTATTTTATTTAAATCACATGCACAAATACAAAATCACATTACAATGTACATAGAGTGTTTTTCTGTTGGGTGATTGGAATATTTCGCCATATGATTCTATACCATGTACCCCCCTGTAAAATGGTGCTGCGCATCTAATGCAAGTGGTTTCATCAAAATCCGTGTATTACTAAGAGCTACAGAAGTATGTAAATATAAATCGCTCGAAAATAAATAAATAAATACTTACATACCTCCGGACGCCTGCGGAAGGCAGGTACTTCCATAATACTTTTGTTGGTAATGTAAATTGGTCTTGCGGTCACAGGGAGCTTGGTTTGGTTAAATTCCGTCAATTACTAAGAACGCTACATACCATTTAATAGTGATCATCCAAAATCGTTTTGGGCTCACATTGAAAAAGTATGTCAAGTCAATGAGTTTTTTCTTGGGAATATTATAGCTGGTGTTTTTTGGCCAACTCAGCAAAACCATGGCATTTGCCAGCAAATGGCAAATATCTGGATTTGCTGGCAAATGACAATTTTTGCTAATTTGCAAAATGACAAAACCATGGCATTTGCCAACAAACAGCAAATACCAAGATTTGCCATCAAATGACAGTTTTTGCCATTTCAGTAAAAATGGCAAAACCCAGCATTTGCCAGCAAATGGCAAATATCAAAATTTGCCAGCAATTGCCATAGATATTTTTACCCCTGATAAGAATCCTTTGTACACATTCTGAAAAAAGGGCAAGCCCCTGTAGGTATAGAAATAATTGCTTTGAAGATGTATACTATGGTACATAGGGTGTTGATGCTCCGACTTCCATATCAATATCTGATGGGCGTTGTGTATCAGACTTGTTGCCATGGTTGTGTTTTCTTATATACTTCTTTACCCAACCAACTGTGAGTAGCACAGAGGAAACTATAGCACCAATAAAATATATAATGGACAAAGCAATAATCGACTGTTTAAAACAAAGGCATAAGAACACTTCAACAACATAAAAAAACTAGTCCAGAAACAAGCATCTCTTCAAAATCCTACTTTTTTCCCCAAAGACAGAAAGACCTTGCGTTTTATTCGCATTTAAAAACAGCATTTTTAAGCACGTGGGGTAAAAAAAACTTGACGAAATTTGAATGCATTCAACTAATGTGTTTGTCAAATATCAAACACGTGTCAACAGATGAATTGCTTAAAAAACGTGTAAAACTTGTTTGAAAAGAATAAACCAACACAAAAACTTACTGCTTGGTAGTGGGCAGGATTTCCTGTTCTTAACAAAGACGATGTTTGAACACCCTTACCTAAGTCTAGGAGCGTGGTCATAACTCCTGCACTTAGGATAACAAAGAATAGTGATGCAATAGTCGATACCAAGAACTAACGCAGTATTAGCAGTACAAACAAGCTCGTAGGCTTACCATTATGTAAACAGTCAGAACTCGTCCCATCTGAGGTATTATAAGCAATATAAAGCTTATAAAACTGAGCACTGCGCCAAGGAGTAGCGTTCTACGGAGAAAATGAGCAACTTCTGACTACTGGCGCCACAATCATTTTGTATGGTGTCTTGTAAGCTACTTACACTACAACGAAGTCAGGCGCTGTTACTGTACTGTCTGGTACACATTCACCGCCTATTAACTTAGTTTTAATTGTACAAACCCCTGCTTTGTATTTTGATATTAACCCGGTCAGTATAGTCGGAATTACCTAACAGGAACGCATAAATATCGAATATAATGTAATAATTCAAAAAGCGATCTTACTAGAAAACTGATTACTCCGACTACTCGGGCAGCTATTATTTGACATGGTATTCCTTTACAAGGCATCACTCGAGTTCAAATTGACTACAATTGACAGAGTTTCCGGTTAGTTCACTTAACTTAAGACATTACGTGAAACATTTTATACTCTTGCTTTTTTTGGTTTGCACGAAAAATGCTCACCTGTGTTCTACGTACACTCTCTATCGTTTCCCGTATAGTTTCTTTATTGTTTGAGTCCTATTTTCAGCGAATATAGAGCGACAAAGTGTTAGAAACTACTGAACTTTCGCAGGGTTTTTAAAGCTAATACACAACAAGTTGTATGAATTGATACGTGCGGTGTCAATTTCAATAAGATACGTAAGCGACTCTACTCTAAGCAATGAAATACCAATTTGAATATCAGCAAAAACCTAACAAGGTACAGCGAGAAATCTGCTAGCGGGAAAAGCGCTATCAACAGTTTTTTCGCCCGAAAACGTGATCTCAACCAAAAATGGCTGAAACGACATAAAAACGATAACGAACAAGTGGATTTCGCTAAAATGAGTGTTCTTGTAACTTATGAAGAGTTTTGTAGTAAACTACGAGTGTTTTGGTGTTTAGTATTTTTTTATTTTTGGTTTTGAGCTTTATGCCCATTTTGTCGCGCTCTTCGTTGTTGAAGATGCCTTGTAAAGGCAGAGGCCTTAGCCACGCGTTTGACACTAGTTTTCACCGTTTTGACTTTGTTCACCGCTTGTAAAACGGCGCACTTGGTCAGTTTCTTACATGAGGCAAGTTTGGAGGCTCTTCTGTGCTTCTTTGTCCGTTTCGGCTCAGAGGAGGTTGGGTTATTTACCTGCCCTGCATCTGCTCTCGTGCGCGTATTGGCTTGTTGTTGTGCTCTAGCTCGAGCAATAACATAAGCCCTTCCGCGCCGAGGTTGTCGATGATCATGCCCAGTGATAGCCGATTGGATGAATAGAACGCACGTAAGGAAGAATTTCAGCATGATGAAGTAGTGTATGTCGTTGTACTTCTAAGAGCCACCAGAGTTATGAATAAATGAGACTTTCTGAAGATCAGTCAGAAAGAAACCTCTGCAAAAAAACATCACAGGTACCTAAATGTAACGTGAAACGTGCAATGCGCAGGAAAATACGCACAGGAAGACAAATAACATTTAAAAAAAATAACAAGTAAAGATAGGACATACGTAAATCACACTGAGCACAGGCATCATGATTGAGGACTGTAAACCGCTGTTACCTTTGTGACGCTTACGTACCTTTTATCTAAACACTCACTTCTGTACTGACGCCGTGTACCAAACCAACTCTATAATGGTGTAAAGTAAGGTTGAAAAACAAACCTGTTTCATCACTTCACAAGTACGCGCTGTGTCTGTCCCACATCAATTCTTGCGCATATTTTACGGTAGAAGTCTATTACATCAATTGATTTTTGCGCGTAGCGCCCTTTATCTTTTCTCAACCGAGTTTATTTTTGAGCTAAAAAAAATGCTTGAACTAATCGCTTTCGCCGGTTTCTATCCAAGGCGGCGTTTTTAGTAACAATTGGATCGAGAACTTCGTATCTTCGTACCTTGAGGTCTTCAATGTGCGCTAAAACGAGATATCAGACCCTGAAATGTAATACCGCACCACTAATCCGTATCCAAACCAGAGGCAGTCTATTTATGAGGCTAAAATAAAACAGAAAAGACTAACAAAGAAAATGGACAAAAAAAAGGTCGTAAGATAAATAAGCTCTTTTATGCAACATATGCCAGCTTGACTGAAAAACATACAACACAATATAAATAGGAATCAAATACAAAATACAATTTTGGAATATCTGTCAAAAAAACGTGACAATCAAAAATAAACTTTTTTTTTTAGCTTTTACAATTTTATTACAATGCGCCACCCTGTAAATATCGAACCCTACAAACAATAGTAAGCTATATTAAAGAACACTACATATTTACCGTTCTGCAAGCCAACATCCCTTATCTCCCAAGCCAATCCTATGAAGCCTAATAACTATTACACCTACAAACTAGCCGTACCCATCCTGTGAATCCATTACCTCTTGTACCTACATATTGTAAGAGAAGGAAGTACCTTGGCCAATCAATAGTAAATAATCATGAATTATTTATAAAGGGCACAAGATACTAAAATAAAAAGTTGTGGCATCACTCCAGTTTTACTAAAACGCCTCTAAAGTACGCACACGGCATCTGCACGCACATTCAGTGCGTTCGTTGTAAAAAGATGGAAGATGTGAGTGCGCATTATCATACTACGCAGTATCCAATTTCGAGTTGCATCAAAAAACCAAACCCACTCATACTTGTTTTTAATACGCTGTAGCTACCATCCACGCGTATTTAACGCCATTGCGAGTATATTTACCTTTTCATTGTGTCGCAACAGCTTTTAAATATTGACTTTGTCTAGTAGGCCAACAAACAACGCTCGACCGCTCGTAAAACTGATCCGTTGGTTCTTTACATCCCTCCTGTCCGATATTTCTAATTGTTATTTGATGAAGTTGTTGGCCAATACACGAAATCTGGTACGCCCATAGATGCACAGTAGAGCATTAAATAAAATACTACGTGCCGTTACACTCATCTTCGGAAAATCACGTTTGAGTAACCGAAACAGCATCAAAATCCATTTTTTGAGCGTTGAGTCGTTGTGAAAATACTCAGGGCTTACTACGATCCGTGTTGTAGCGTTTGTAGCAATTTTTTATGTCCACATCGCTGCTTCGAGGTATCGCGCCCTGTGATAACTCTTCTACATACCATAGACGCACGAAATAAATATTTAAAGCAGATCCGTTCGAACACGTTTTGCAACCTTTTAAACCATAATCACGTTAGTTTCTAAAACCCTGTAAAAAGATTGCGCTTTGTTTTGCCACTGCCAAAATAAAAATAGATTTGGTCAGCGAATTTACACAGCAAGAATAGTTTGGCCTGTTTGACTGTGCACCAACACCTTTTAGCACGAAAAACTTATAAAAATATCTACTATTGGACATGTCATCTTTGGTATTTTATAAACATCACGTGTGAACTGGTGGCTTAAACTCGCTTTATTTTCAGTTTCCCATACCAAAAGAACCTATTTTCGTATGTCTAAGTACAAGATATTAGTTCTAGGCGATAGCCATGTTGGTAAATCAGCGATTATCGTTCAACTTGTTATGAAAGAGTTTCCAAAGCAATACGAACCAACAATTATAGACACATATACCATAAATTACCCAACAGAACAGGAAATAATAAAACTGGAAATAATAGACACAGGAGGAAATGAAAATTACATATCAATGGTTGATGAGGTACGCGCAAAGAGTGTTTGAAGAACAAAATAAAAGAAAAAAAAATACAAATCAGATGTTCCCGAATTCGCGAAAGTTTTTCGTCCCTTTAAACACAGGTGCGTTCGTACCGTGTAATAACGGATAATCTGAGTACCGGTGTAATTTTGGAACATTTAATTGATGAAAAGTTTGTCGTGTAGGCCCTACAATCGCTTCAACGACTCTATCGATAAATCGATTTACGATTTGTATTTGTTTTTTATTTTTACATCACGTGATATATTTCTAACATTATACAACTCTAGTATATCGAATCAGCTCATGGATTTATGCTTGTTTACTCAACTATAAGAAAGAATACATTCAAAAGCATTGAAGAGCACTACAACAAAATTGTACAGTACGTTCCAATTTGGCTTTTTTTATCTCAAATTCTATAAAAAATCTCTTCAAACACGTGTATGAGTTTAGGATAAAGGGGAATAAAGATTTTCAAGTCATAATAATTGGAACAAAGAATGATCTACCAGGACGACAAGTACCCGTAGTCAAAGCTGTACAACTTGCTCAAAAAATCGGATGTTCTTCAGTTGAAACATCACCCAAAAAATTATCTACAATTGATGACGCATATTCTTTGCTTGTTTCAGAGATATACAGGAATAATCCGATAGAAGTAATGCCAGAGGCAACAGAGACAACAGAGACAACAGAGACAACAGAAACAACAGAGGCAACAGAGACAAAGTCAAATCCAAGTCCACGCGCCAGTCCGCGTGGTAGTCCTGTCCAAGCTATCAAAAAGAAGAAAAGGGCATTATCTTCATCTCCTACAAAAGTTCGAAAGAATTCTATTGCATTCCTTAAACAGAAGACTGGACGCGTGCATAGAACATTATCCTTGTCAAAGAAAAAAAAGAGTGCCACTAAAGTAAAGACTTCTACGTAAACTCGTTCGCTTGTTGTTGATTATTTCTCTAAAAGTGCTCCAACGTGCGTAGCTATGTTTGTTTCAAAAACAAGTTAAAAAAACAATCAACCGAGTTGCGCAGTGGATAATGTTTGCCCTGTACTCGCACTACGTTTTTACAGCGCGCACCAGTACCTGCACTAATAAGTGACGCAATTTCATGCGTGTGGTAGTGATAGACATTCTTCTTCATAGGAGCCACTTGATATTGATCACTACGCGTATGTCTAAGGTAGCGACTAGTATCAAGAGTGGTGACAGTACTCTCGAAATGAGTGAAGACGCCGAACGTACGACGGAAGAGCGTAGTTATTGCCTACAAGAATTGTGTTCGGCAAACGGAGTTCAAAGAGTGAAAAAAGCTAAATTCATACAATGCGTTCAGTGAAATGAATACTTGAAACAAAACCTCAAAAAAATCATAATTCATCAGCGCAAAGCGAGTAACAACAAAACAAACACTAAACAAATATAATGCAGATCTTCGTAAAGACTCTAACAGGCAAAACAATCACCCTTGAGGTCGAGCCATCTGATACAATTGACAACGTCAAGCAAAAGATCCAAGATAAAGAAGGTACGCGCTTGTTTAGAACCTTTTACCCTCTCGGTCTTAATAGAATTTCTTTTCACCTAAATATACAATAAACGTCCTGTAATCTCCTACTCACGCTTTCTTTGCAGGTATTCCACCAGATCAACAGCGTCTCATCTTCGCCGGCAAACAATTAGAAGACGGTCGTACATTGAGCGACTACAACATTCAAAAAGAGTCCACTCTTCATCTCGTCCTCCGTCTACGCGGTGGTATGCAGATTTTCGTCAAAACGCTCACTGGGTACGTAAATATTTTCTCCCTTTCGCTCAAAAATCGCTCTTAAACCCACACGAAACCTCTTACTGACTTCTTTTAACAGTAAAACAATTACCCTTGAAGTTGAACCATCCGACACGATCGATAACGTTAAACAAAAGATTCAAGACAAGGAAGGCATCCCTCCAGATCAACAACGTCTTATCTTCGCCGGTAAACAACTCGAAGACGGCCGCACCCTCAGCGACTACAACATCCAAAAGGAATCAACCCTCCACCTTGTCCTTCGTCTACGCGGTGGTATGCAAATCTTCGTCAAAACCTTGACTGGTAAGACAATCACCCTCGAAGTCGAGCCTTCCGACACCATCGACAACGTTAAGCAAAAGATTCAAGACAAGGAAGGTATTCCTCCAGATCAACAACGTTTGATTTTCGCCGGTAAGCAATTGGAAGACGGTCGCACTTTGTCCGACTACAACATCCAGAAGGAATCTACCCTTCACTTGGTTCTCCGTCTCCGTGGTGGTATGCAGATCTTTGTCAAGACCCTCACAGGCAAAACAATCACTTTGGAAGTTGAGCCATCTGATACCATCGATAACGTCAAACAGAAGATTCAGGACAAAGAAGGTATTCCTCCAGATCAACAGCGTCTCATTTTCGCTGGTAAACAGCTTGAGGATGGTCGCACATTGAGCGATTACAACATCCAAAAGGAGTCCACTCTCCATCTCGTCCTTCGCCTTCGTGGAGGTTGTTAAATAATATACTGGCTAAAAAATCGCCACCTGTTAAATAAAACCTTGTATTCTTCTACTTGTTCGTAATTTTTTTTCAATCGTTTGTTATCTACTCCAGGCAAGTCCTAAACGCTCTTTTTTCTTTTTTTCGAATTCTCATTGCCTTTATTGTCTTAATCACGTGAATGTGTGAACATTTTATTTTCAAATAAATTAGCTACAAGATAGTAAACAACACAAATACACAACGAAGACAAAGGATCAATCAAGCTTAATTTAACGTAAAATGGAAGAACAGACACCAAACGCTACGCACAACTTATTGTACCTTACCAGGCTTCCAGTTGAAGTAATAGTGCATATCTTACGACAAGGATCATATACGCTGCGCTCAGCCCAAACATGCCACTTGTTGCGAGAAATCGTTCATAACCATGTTGGATATCCTAAAATCAATGTTACCAGCGAAAGTGAAGTGAAATTTCTCCATGGGAGTCCATTACTGAAGAACTCAGTTATTTCTTTCAGTCTATTCCATAAAGTAACCGACAGCCACTTGCAATTACTGGCAGGTGCTCATTCCATCGATTTAAGACTCTGCAGCAAAATAACAGATGAAGGCGTGAAGGCGTTGGCTGGTGTCCACGTGATTTATTTATCACAAACAAACATAACAGATGAAGGTATAAAGGCATTGTCTGGCGTACACACTATCTACTTAGATTGCACAAATGTAACAGATGAAGGTGTAAAGGCACTGTCTGGTGTACAAAAAATTGTTTTATCGGAAATAGACATAACAGATGAAGGTTTGAAGCATTGGCTGGTGTACATACAATTTACTTAAGGCGCTGTAAGTATATAACAGATGAAGGCGTCAAAGCGTTGGCTGGTGTACATAAAATCAGGTTATCATATACAAAGGTCACTGACAAAGGTTTGAAGGCGTTGGCTGGTGTACACACTATTCGTTTACGTCATTGTACCTTAGTAACAGATGAAGGTGTAAAGGCATTATCTGGCGTACACACTATCTACTTAGATTGCACGAATGTAACAGATGAAGGTATAAAGGCATTGTCTGGTGTACATAAAATTTATTTATCGGAAACAAAGGTAACAGATGAAGGTTTGAAAGCATTGTCTAGAGCACGCACCATCGACTTATGCTGTTGTGAGTCAATAACAGATGAAGGTTTGACAGCATTGTCTAGCGTAAATACAATTAACTTGAGTCTAACAAACGTAACAGACAATGGTATTTCATTGTTGGCTGGTGTACATAAGATATACTTATCACAAACAAATATAACAGATGAAGGTTTGAAGTCATTGTCTGGTGTACACTATCTACTTACGTTAGTGTGACTCAATAACAGATGGGGGGGTTTGAAAGCATTGGTGGGTGTGCACACTATCGATTTGTCCAACTGCTACAAGATAACATTTGAAGGTGTATCAGTATTAAGTGGCGCATTCAATAGAAATCTAAGTAACAAAGAATGGAAACACTACTCGTTGAAGGTATCTCCACTTGGCTACTCTGCTATGCTATAATAAATTTAGTTTTCTCATTAGTATTTGAGTGTATGTTGTTCCACCAATGATTTGCACTTAATAATTCCTGCAGTATGGGCATTATTGGAGGTGCCAAAAAGATTTTTGCATCTAGTTTTGGCAACTTGTTGCTTGTAAAGAAATCTCACAATTTTTTGTTCTCACTACCCGTCTTTTAATAACTGCAGTCTCAAACTGTTACTCAAAGTTCGACTATCTTATCACCTACAGCGACTACTTTCGCACAAAACACCAAGTTTGCTTTGTATTTGTTACAACGTCTTATTATCAATAATCTTTCGAAAAAACCCATGACAAGAAAAGTAAAAAGGATGTGACAGGTGATCGTGTCAATTGGTTTTAAGTCTCCGGGAAATCCCGGAGAGGGGGGAGGTAGGAGTTTGAAAGGGCCACATGACACCTCTCAAAGCTCGAATGTCGAAGTAAATTCCGTCGTCGTAGTAATAGTCAGTCATATGATAAGTCCACTTTCGTCGGTACATCAGCTCGTATTTTAGTAAGTATTTGTTTTGCGTATTGCCGATGGACCAACGGGACGTGTCATATGCTACCACTTGTGACATTACTGTCACAGCGAAATAACTCGAAACCCAAGCTAAGAGATTGTGCATGGACGTCTTTTTCAAGACTCCTTTACACGAACACTCAGTACGTAGTAGAGTTATATATTTATGTAGAAGCATTGAACTGCACCTATTTTCACTATCCATTAGTATTGTAGATCATAGCTGTATTTAAAGAAGCCAAACTGACACAGAAAAAAAAAGTGGTTAAAAAACTTGCGAGATTTCCATTTTTCATCACATTGTACTTTTTCTGTGAATATGTGACTAAATAAGTCAACCGTACGTAGTCAACCATTCAAGCCTTGGAATTGGTTTATGTTGTGAAAAGAGACGGATTTTATTTCAGACAGGAAGGGTAAGAGAAAAAAACGATTGATGAGCTTTTCAATCAACTTTTTTTTTTTGAGTCAAACTCTTGTTATTCTCTTGGCGTTTAAACAAAAGAAAAGTAAAATTTATTGTCTATATGTGTTATGCATTCATTCAGATACTTCTTCACTGGTTCTTTCTTTAAGCAGATCAAACATTATGCTGGCTAATCGCCAATTGTTAAATAAAACCTGTATTCTGTCAACTCAAGTTTTTACTTTTTTCTCGTTGCCTGTATTAAGCACTGGTCTGGTAGTATGTTAGCTTCAAGCTTGGTTATCTGGCTCTGTTTTTTGGGGAAAGACGCTGATGATTCGTAAACTTACTTTAAAAAACGAGTCATTCTATACTTAACAAGTACTTCATTTACAAAGCCATAATTACAAGCTACAGGTGTACAACGAAGAAAAGGCGACAGTAGCTTTAGTTTGGCTACATGCAGTGTTCTTCTTTTTTTTTAATACGATCGCAAAAAAATGTGCCATTTAACGCTTGACGAAAGTATGCTTTTTACGGGCTTTGACGTATCCAGACTTTTTACGTTCCTTTTTACGTGGATCACGGTATAAGAAGCCAGCTAGAATAAGAACATAAGAGACGAGTCATTGAGAAAAAAAACAAACAAAAGAAGCATAACATTTCAAATGATTCAAGAAAAATCGCGATTAATATTTTGGCTCCTGCAGAAGGAAAAACTACGTCAAATATCCGTAGAGCGCCATCCAAGAAGCCGTGTTATATGATTACGTATATATAAAGAAAAAAAACTTGAACCACAAGTAGAACAAGTGAGGAGAAAAAAACCTTGAAGGGTAAAACAAGTTTTTTTAAAGGATGCAATAAAACAAAGCATACCGTATTTCATTGGTGCACGGTACTCTGGGTCCATCTTTATCAATGCTTTTGCAAGTGCCATACGTATAGCAGCAGATTGTCCTATAACATAGAACCTTTAGATACAACAAAAACACCAAAAACATTTTTTTTTTCACAAAATTTTTTGAATTGAAACATAAAAAAGAAATCAATGTGGGCCTCGTTATAGGCCTTGCTTCTCTACAATCAACACAAATCGTACCACCACAACCTCCTCCTTTGACGTGACAGTGTATATCAATATGATGGTAAAGTTCTGTAACCATGAGTGGTTGTATTACGCGATTTCGCGTGAAGAAGTCGTGAAAGTAATATTGAATGCTTTTGTTGTTTATCATGATTTTACCTGTACCATTCTTCTTTACAACGACCTGTAACGCTGTTAGTTGATAATAAGACCGTTTTTGGAGTATTCTAACGCAATAATACGTACATTAGCACGAGCTCTCTTTCTTCTTCCACCGCCAATGGCAACGTCTCTGCCTGGAGGTAGTGGAGCAGGGCGAGGGTCCGCATAGTGCTAGGAGGTGGGTTTAGTCCGACATACAATTAAAAAAACTTGTCTTTGTCGCTTATTTTGCTCTGGGACCTTTTATACGGTACGTACTACTTTTTTTTGGCGATCATGCTCCATTTTCCATGCAGCATCGATATCTTTACGCTCAAGAAGCTCTGGTTGTCTAGGTATAGTTAAAACGCATACGAGTTCGAACTAATAGTGTCCGCTTGAATTAGTGCTAATAAACACATACAGAACAGGCGAGAATTCATCTTCCTCCGCTGGAGGTATATAAGTGACCTGTTGTACTGTTTGAGGTTTTTCTTTTAGCCAATCACCAAATACTCTCCTCCTGAGCCCTTTCCAGTTGTAGGAATCCCTGGAGTCGAATATAGTCATATCTCTGTTTTCTCCTTTTTGTGGAGGTTCATCAGCTTTAAAAGCGATGCCGTGTGGGTAATCCATCTTCTCCACATGCTCTGGGCTCATTTTCTTCACATTCACGTTTCTAACTACCAAACGTGTTTGCGTCTGTCTTGGAGTGTTCCTTGCGTAGGCACGCCCTACGGTCGCTCTGCACAGCATATTGCCTGGCGTAGAGATTAAAATAATTCGACAAACATTGACTTTCACTTTATTTTACACTTTGTCAAGTACTTTAACGTTCAGCAACCCGCAAGCAATCTTTAATACCTCTGCAACGGCTATGCATAGTTGTAGACGCGAGGTTTGTTTCTCAGCTCCCAAAACGCGACATCGTTCGTAAAACATTGAAAATCGCCTTATTGTATCGTGAATATAAGTACCAAGGAGATGAGGCTCTAATGTTTCTTCAACACGCTCTAAAACATCGTGAAGCTCCAGAAGCTTTTTGGCTAGTGTCTATTACGCGTACGTTAGCTCTAGTTCGTAGTTTAAGCTGCTATAAAATCTTGACGTACGATTTCTTCTGGTGCATACTCAACAGACGGGTCTAGTTCTTCAGCAAACCTTGACGATTCCTCCAGTGTTGGAAGCTCAACATTTTGTTCTACTGCACGTCGCTGAATAGAACGGATACGCGCGTATGCATACCTACAGCCAAGAGAGAATGTTTTAGATGGTTAATACTAAGTTGGCTTTAGACGTACATGAGGTACATTGCTGTATTCCCTCTCAAATGAAGCATGTTTTTAAACGTGAATTTGTATGAGTGTTTTCTCATTTGTGCTAATTCAAAGTACTTTATAGCGTTTATAGCTATACTATCAGTTCTTTCGTTATCAAGTAGTTCTTCATCAGCAGTTCCAGTGCGTTCAGGTTCCTTTAGGATCGTTAAAGACCATCTTGTGGTATTGTGTGCTTGTCCGTACTTGTTTGAGCTCTTGTTTGAATTCCATGCCTTTAAAACAGAAATCGTTTAGCGCTATTTCTTTACATGTTTAAATGGTCTACAGTACCTTCTCTTTCTTGCATGTTACGTGCGATTGTAAAGTCTTGATCAACATGTTGAGCGCGTAGTGTTGACTTTGATGCATGAACAGCAGATTTGGTGTGCTCCAATGCTTCTTCAATCAACTCTGCTAGTGCCTTTGGGTTACCTTAAAAATTGATTAAGTCACATGTATTTGATTTCATTCTAGTACCATCTCTAGAGCTCAATTTAGAACCTTTTTCATCTAACATAAGTCCAAACTTAACATGTCTGACTTCTATTGCTTTAGGATCATACCAACCAGCAGTTTGTCCCATCTAAGAGAAGGGTAAACAACTTTAAGTCACGTGATCGCAAGTTTTTTGTTTGTACTTTGTATACTGAATCGAAATGCTTCTTTTGTGTCTCATCTACGACATATAAAAGTTTATCATATCCTTGATTAAGGCGTTGACGTAAAGCAGCTAAATCTGCAGCTGCATACATGAATGTTCCATCACTCCTTTTAATAAATGTTGGAGCAACTTCTTTTTCTTTTAAAGGAACCATAACGCGACCTTCATCGTCCTTGACGATTATGTTCTACAAAGAGTGTTATGTAAGCAAACACGCAAGCATGGATTAGATGCTTCAGTACCTTTTGAAGGAGTTCTTCGATAACACTTGGAATTTCATTCGCATAGTATGATTCACCTCTTTCTTCAACTTTGATGTTCAAAGAATCAAAAATTTTATCAAATCCTTTTCTGGAGAAGAACTGAGGTTAGAAATACCAGTGGTGTCATCTTACACGATTAAAATACCTGCTAGCAGCACATATACCATTCCATAGTTTTGTATATTCACTTGTTTTATCACCTGACTGAAGAACACGTAAAATTTCTGCAGTTTTTGTAGAAAAGTCTTTATCTTCTTTTGCAAACGCCTTTGCTTTTGAGTAGACTTGAGATAGGTCTTGAGGTGAGGGTAGATCAACTTCACTCAGTGAATCGCATTTAAGAATATCTTTTGCCCACTGTAAATCTTCTTTCATTGCATATGCTATGACTTGTGCCATGTGTGCGCCAAAATCACCTTGGCAATAAAAACATTTAGTTTTCTTTTTAAAAATAAGTTGCAGGTACTAACCCACGTGACTATATCCATGTACTTCATGCCCACGGTATTCATGTACTCGTTTCAAGCTTTCTCCAATAACTGCAGATCGTAGATGACCGACATGAAGCTCTAGAAAGGTATTAAACAAAACGCTATTATTTAAATGTGATATTTACCTTTTGACATATTTGGTGAGCAATAGTCTATAAGTACTTTTTGTTTTGTAGGATGTGGAGGTAATTCATGCATTCTTTTATTAGTAGCTTGTTGCATAATCCAATTTGGATTCATGTCAAATTTAATAAACCCTCTTGGTTCAGTTTTTATGTTCGCAACCATCTAAAACAGTTGTTTTAACACGTGATTTCAAGATGTAATTCATTCAAAAACAAGAAATAATGTCACACTTTTTTGTGATCATAGCTGCGTTTCTCAACGTCTGTATAATTTTCCAAAGAAAGCTAAGGTATTGTTGTTGTTTTAGTAATGCGTACGTTCGTCTTTGGAAGGTTTTCAACGATTTTATCAGCAATTTCTTTAGGTGACATTGTTTTGCCTATTTTAGTCTTTGCACCTATCCTCATTGCGACACTATCTTGGAAATCCGTGTATTTTCCTTTAGCTACTAATGATACAAACTCTGGTCCTTCTTCGTCTGGAAATGTTTTTTTGATTGCCTCGTTTACAAGGTTGTGCATCCTTTTTTTTGGCGTTTCGAAGCGTGGTACGGCACTATCATGGTTCTGTGACATAACTAAGAAAAATACTGTACGAATGTCAATATTACGTACGCGTCGGCGAATATATCTATGCTGTAATGCTTTTGAGGACACTCTTAGACTAGTACACGTTATTTAATACGCTTGGACCTACAAGCATCACTGGTACCTTCTACACACCAACCTAGCGCGTAACATGCTCTCAGTAAGATTTTGAGAGTGAGTTCTGGTGATTAAAACATCACTTAATCTATACACACGTAAAAACACCTAAACACGCGAGATCAAATGGTTGTCTACGATTTTAAACTTAAGGCAACAAAAACAGAAAATTTACTACAATTCACCTATTCATACAAGTTAACGCTTTCTGTCGTAGTTTAATGGCAGAACGTAGGTCTAATTTACAGTATACATCTAATTGGCCTGTTGAACCTGTATCTGATGCTAAAGGGGTACGTTGTGTTACTCGTTCTTCTACTGATTACTTCCAAAGATAAAGCCAAACGTTCAACAAAACAAACAACCTAAACAGGCGAAAAAGCAACGCAAGAAGAAGGCAAAGCCATCTAAAGGGCTTAAACCGGTGTCAGATGACTTACCAAGAAGGAAAGGATCCAAAACACCTCGTAACGACGGTAAACGCAAAAAAAATGATGTGTCGGTTGTACCAGATGCCAGACACATTAATACAGCGCCAACAGGTGGAATTGGCACACCAACACGGATACGCAGTACGTCAGCATTTTACGCGATCATACACGCTCTTACAAGCGATAAAGCGCTAAACTACTAAAAATATAAACCTGTTTATCGCGAACTGTACAATCATCTCATTTTTACTCAAAGCACTTGTACCTGGTAACGCTGTCATTATGACACAGAGTAAAACACAGTATCTACCAGAGTTTCATGGTGTTGTGGATATAAAACAAAAGCGTACAATCATCATAGTGATCGATCCTCAAAAAAATTGTATAGAGTATGTCATTTTTTTTTGAACGAACTTCTGTCTGTGTCTTAACCATCTGATTTTTTTTTAGGTTTCTTACACGTGGTAAGAAGAAGGATAAAGTACATAGGTTCCTACATGCAACAGACTTGGGTTCTATTGAGTGTGATATTAATAATGACACTCGTTTAAGAATATCACTCAAAACAACACAAAAACCAATTGCATTGGGTTTTCCAAACTTTGGTTCAAGACAACAGTTTTGTTACTTGCTTCGTTGGTTATCACATATAAATGAAGATAAAATGAATACGCGTAATGTGTCACAAAAGTTTGACGTACAAATGTGGCTTGATGTGTACGTCCACGTGTGGTGAAGACATTTTCTCTTTTTTTTCTTAACACTCATTTAGCTATGTGGGTACATGGAATGTAGGTAATGCACCTCCGAATGTCCCCTCTTTTGAGCCTTGGATACCAAAAGATAAACATACAATTTACGCTATTGGTTCTCAAGAGTGTGACTACACAGCAAGAAAACCACACAAGAACTGTGCTGCTGATTGGTATTGTTGATTTTTTTTTGGATGTTATTTTTTTTTAACTGTTATTAGGTTTACAACTCTACTTGATCACTTGGGACCTAGTTATCATGAACTTGCCCGTGTTTCTTTAAGAGAAATGAGACTACTTGTAGTTATTAGAAAAGATCACTTAAGGCGGGTGACAAATGTACAAATTTCAAGTGAAGGCACAGGTAATTATTGTGCTTTTCTCAAAGTGGCTCTTATTTCGTTTCCTTAATTCTTTTTTAATTTTAGGTATTGCAAATAGGTTTGGTAATAAAGGAGGCGTTGCAGTCGCCTTACAATATGGAGAAACACATTTGTGTTTTATAAGTTCACATTTAGCAGTACGCAAACTAAGAATCTTTTAGCTCTGTTTTTGTTTTATTTTGTTTGGCACTTTGGTTGAAACTAACTTGCTGGCATGCTAACCCTTTTTGCTCAATAGGCCCATCAAAATAATGTAAAAGATCGACATGAGGATGTTATAGAACTTATAAAGAGACTTCAGATAGGCCCTAGAGAAGTACTAGACATTCATATAAACAAAGAAATTCAAAGTTAATTTTTTCCCTTTTAGAGACCTGATGTTCTTGGAGGCGAATTTCATCATATATTTTGGTTTGGCGACTTGAATTATCGTATAAACGATAAAAGAAAGAAGGTTATTAGTCTAATAGAGCAAAAAAACTTAACAGCATTAAAGTAAGTACTCATCGTGACTCCAAGAAAACTCTTGTGTTTTAACTTGTTTTAAGAAAATCAGACCAGTTGATTGAAGAGATGGAACAAAAGGCTATTTTTGTGGGCTTCAAAGAAGGTAGTATTTCGTTCAAGCCAACATATAAGTTTGACCCTGGATCTCGTGATCATTACTCTAAAGAGAAGAATAGAGTACCTTCATGGTAAGTTGTGATATTCTTAAAATATTCCAACTAATTTTTTGGCACAGGTGTGACCGCATTTTATGGCGTTCTTGGCCTAATTGCCGTATTCGCCAACTTACATATAATGCTGCGCATGAACTTATGTCCAGTGATCATTCGCCTGTATATTCTACTTTTAAGGTATGCTCTACAATGATTCATGGGTATAAGAAACTAACTGTGGCTTTTTGATACAGGTAGAAATTTACAAGACGTTTGTACCAACTTACTATTGTGCTGCATGCACCATAAAACTAACTAATTTGTCAGCAAAAAATCTTCCTGCTGAAGATGCAAGAACCAAGACATCAGGTAACATAAAAGCGGTGCTAACTTCAAATTTCCACAAAACCAATTCAGTTTTTTCCTCTGAACATCTTTTTTGGTCTCGTTGACATGCTATCCATGCAATCAATATAATGATTTCAAATGCAAAACACGCTACACACTAAATTATTTATTACTCTCAGTTTTAATTGTTTGTTTAGATCCGTACATAGTCTTTGCTGCACCTTTCTTGAGTGAAGATGAAAAAACATCAATAGTAAAAAAAGACTTGAACCCATCATGGCCTGATACTATTACACTACACCCTTTTATTCCTCATAAAGAATACCTAGAGACACAACATATACGTTGTTTAGTATGGGATAATGATGTTGTGTATGTTCTTATTGTCTCAAACCAAAGAAGCTCACGTGATATTTTTTTTTTAGGAAAGATGATTTTTTGGGTCACGGTGTTATCTCGTTAAAGGGTCACTTGACATCAAAGGCTACAGTTTTCACTGTAGATTTAACTAGACGTGGATTTATAACAGGGACGTTACATGGTAAGATTAGTACTCATTATGGTGAGCACGGTGTGTAAATAAGAACCTTTGTATTATGATAAAAAAGATGTTAATAATAGGTATTTTAAAGTTCAAACAAAACCAAAATTAGCTCTAAAAGCACACAAATTTAAAGCGTGATCAAGGGTTTTAAAAGTAAACAGGACGGTTGGTTTGTTTTGCCTTGTATCACATCAAAGAGAATGAATAAAACAAATTCGTACAATTTCAATAATGTAGTGACAGTGTCAGTTTATTTTTTGAAACACTGTAGTGTTGAAGGAAGGTAACAACAAGAAAAAAAAAAAAGTACTATCTTTTAGGTGGATGAAGTAAATGAAAGCATAGATCTTTGTACAAAAAAATCAGTTAGATACCACTACAACCCTTTAAGACCAAGATAGCATATCGTTACTACGTAAACTTAAGTTTAAGCAACACACGTGTAAATTACAAATAGGTTTATTTCTTCCAACAAAAATTTTAGTTGTCTGCAAAAAGAGCAGCGACAAGTGAAAAATTGTGTCTTTACACGCCATTGCGGATAGTATTAAATACCTACAACATGTCAACCAGCTGTGTTGTGAAAAAAAGCATAAAAGAAATCTATTACGGTGTCTATATGCACTTGAGTCTTCTCCATATGCGTCAGAGCTCCCACTGCAATATTAAGCTGCTTTGAAGCGGCATCTAGTTATAATTGATTACAGTCAAACAAAGATGCTTCATAACTTGTAATTGAGCGTACCTAGACGGTTTTGAACAGATTGTAGGCCCATAATCATTTGTTTTAACTCTACTCTCGTGACTTGCCTTCCAGGAAGATCTCTACCAACAAGATCATCCATTATTATAACATTAACCGCAAACAGTTATCACGTGATTTTTTTCACCACAAAAAAGTCAGCGAAGGTCACAATTTTTATTAGCGCTTGAGATGCCTACGTTGACACGCATACGCGTGCTAACGCTAGTTTACGTATTAGTACACGTTATAAGCGTATATGGTGAGGATAGTAGGTTTAATCCATCAATTGACTGCCGAAACGTCAGCAAAGAGTTGTATGGTGATATAAAACCGCTAGAGTTTGAAATTATATGTAAAATAACAGTACTATAAACTTTAAAAAAACAAATTTAGTTGCCTCTTCTGATAGCCTTCAGGACGCTCTATGGTGGAAAGATGGCGTATACTATGGACATCCTAAAGTACAACCAACCTTAGAAAAGTATCTCACGTGGTAGGTACTACAAGCTGTTTTTAGATACAATACGCTTTTTCCTTTTTTTTTTTTTCTGTTTGCACGTGACGTATTTCTTATTCATATTTGTTTGCTAGGGATAGATTTGGAGATCCAAAAAAGCTGAAAGGAACACGACGAATACAATTTTCCATGCTTAATCCAACAATGCAGAGTATTCAAACGGGTGCATGGCCACATTGGTACAACAAAGAGTATGTTCTTAAGAAATGAATCTGGTTTTTTTTTTGTTGTCTTTATAACTTTGTGCCTGTCACTCACTTTGTTTTTCTTCATAGGAAATTTGAGTTTGATGAGCTTATAACTGATCCTGTCGTACCTATATTCCACGTATGGCCTAACGTTTATCATCTCATGTTCGTCACCTTTTTCTTCTTTTTACAAAGGCCTTAAGCGTTTTGTTTGAATTAAGTTTCGATGTTAGGTACGAGTTTTGGCTGCCTACTTGGTCTATTGAGAAGTACTGGGGTATATTAAATAGAACACAGCTAGTAGTAGATGACACTGATGAAAGATCAACTCGTATTAATAACTACTGGGAAGAGGCGTACGTTAGTCTACAACGTCATTTGTTTAATTTTCCTTGTAGTTACTTTCCTGTCCTAAGCCAAGCAGGACCGTTGATATATTTACAACATAATAAGACAAAAGCGAGGTAATATAATACTGTCTTTTTTTGCACAGAGCCTAGATTGACGAAGGGTTTTTACAGATTTTTTCGAGAGATATATTTTGGAAGACCTTTTTTTGGGTTCCTTCAATGGCCACCAAAGCCTCTTTGGGGTGACATTAAGAAATGGCTTAATAAAGAATTCAAAGTAAATATACCTCCTCCAACAAAACCAAAGGTTATGGTCATGCTAAGAAAGGCCTCCAGACGTATACTCAACACCGACGAAGTAGTGACAACAACTATTATATTTTCTTACTTTTTTCTTATTTAGGTCGAGGACATGTTGAAGGCTATGGGTTTGGACTATGATGTTGTTGATTTCGAAAGTACATCTCTAAAGGATCAAATGAGTACAGTTCAGAAATATAACATATTCTTAACAACCTTCGGTAAGCTTGAACGTCAAAAAAAAACGAACTAATTTTTTGGCTAAAGGTGCTGGTTCGTTTAACTTTTTGTGGCTCCCAAAAAACTCGATTGCAATAGAGCTGTTTAATAGAGATGGAAAGACTTGGTTCTTATATGAAGGTGTTGCTAAAATATCTGATGTTAGATACTTCAGTCTTCACCAGGTTGGCACTTGGCCACCTGAACTGTGGGCAAAAGAACACCAAGGCTTGTACGCTTCTTCCAAATGTTTCCCTTTCCTTGACACTAACAACTTTTGTTTTGGATAGAGATTCTATTCCTGGAGATTTTGAGCGTCGTGGATGTGAAACACGTGATAATTACTATTCAGAGCCTTGCCTGAGTTTCGCAGAAAGAGGAGACGTTTGGGTTAATATTGCACAATTAAGGCATTTGCTTGAAAAAGCAATAAACGAAAATGCAACATCAGTATTTTCTGACAAAGTTAAATTGTTTGAGGACGTACCAGGTAACACCTATTTATCTCTTATAAATATTTACTAAGTATTGATACCATAGAGTACTCTGACTACATTTTAAAAGAATAACATGCACACCAGGTTTCACTTATGTAAGTTGAAATGCTTGTTAAAATACAAGGTTTAATGCCACGTTGACCAACCGTATAAACCGATAGCTTACATTTCAACCGTTTTAATAAGTACACTCAAAAGGTTACAAGCCACGTTGGCACTGCATTTTTTCAATGAACTCAGTTTTGTGCTCCACAATTGTCCAATGAATTAGAACCAACTAAGTTTCATGGCAGCTTTATTGCCAAGCTTCTTCCCTTATGTTAATTCTTGAGAGATTTTTGCGTCCACAACATTAAACCGTTTTTTGTGGAAATATTTACAAGTGTCAAAACGTTCTGTGAAGCAAAGTCCGAACACTCTTTATTTAGCACAGGTATTTACAACCCCTTCCTCCCACCACGTACAACTACGGATATGGGTTCCTTTTTCTCAATGATTCCGTATCCTTATAACCCATTTGCTCCAATATCCAGCAGACTAGCGCTTGACAATCCACAATATGCAGGTTTAACAACGAACGAAGCCACAAGACGTATTAAACAGGCGTATGGAGATCATATCATAGTAGCCGTGTGGGTTATAGGCGAACCAGTAGAAGATGACCTTCATCATCGTCGCGTTCAACTATACGTTAATAGTAAGGAGCCTGATATTGTTGTAAACTATCTGTGTCAATAAATAAAACAACAATTTGGTATTCTTCCCCTTCCTGCCGCTTTCTTACCAAATGTTGTTTGTGAATCCAACAATTACAGCCCTTATTGTTAACAATAACTGACAATGCGCACGCCGTGTAGTTCTGTTCTCACGTGACAGGGCTCCCCATTGAAAACATGATCCGCTCACTTGTCGTACTTGATTTCGCAAATTGACTAAGTTGCATGACTGACACGTTTATTGTTGCACTGCTCCGAAATACCTTGTCTAACAAATCACCTTAAATATGATAATAGTTTCACTGACCAAGCTTTACTTTGTCAGGCTACTAGGATTACCAGTATACATTAATATAGCCAGTCATTTCAAATTCTCAATGCTACATAAGCAGTCATTTCGACAGTGTTTAAACATTGTAACAAGCAAAAATTGACGTCTGAATTAGGTTGAGTACTGTACCTTGCTTCTCCTACAACAAACCCCGAACTCATCTTTGAGGTTATCCAAAAACAACGAAACCATTAGCTTCACCGATACAAAAGTAGCTGGCATCCTGGTCGCATGCACGTGAAAGATTGGTTGGTAAAACTCCAAATATCAACCCATCAAGCACCAATGCAGTAAATACGGTTACGGGCTTGATGTGCATGGTTTGGGTAGACTACATACGCTATGTCAAATGCTTGTTTACTTTCATTGAACCACTTTCCATTCTAAACTACTCGTGTACATCCGTTAAAGAGCGTTTTCTTATGGCAGAATCTACAACCACAAAATGGCCATCCGTACAAGTACGCAGATAGAATGAAAAGCTTATTTTAATTATTATGTAGCCTGTTACAATAGTAGAAGGTACAAACAACAATGTACGGGGTAAAAACGTAGCCCAGTTTATGAAAAAGCAAGGTATGAACCAATATAATAAAAAACGTACCAGAACGCTAATGCATACGCTCGTAGATCAATATGGTGGCGTAGCAATGTTGGCCGAGGTAGTTGGTAGAGACGGTGACGCGCTACCGCGCAAATGGAGTGTAGACGTAGAAGGTACGCCAGAAACGCTATTGGGAGCTATTTGCGTTTTAAAACATTCCGAGTTGTCTAATACCGTTTAAAGGCTTCGGACAGCAGAAAGTAGCAACTGGACCTTCTATTGATGATGTTTACGAACGTATGTCTCTGTTTAGACTTTCTTTTTTACAAAATTGACAGCTTGTTACAATTAAACAAGTGCGCCTCTAACAGGCCATAGAACGACGGCGAGAGCTTGGTGATAAACAAAAGACGCTCCTCAGGCTTGTTCCTGTACCCTCAGGAGGCTCTAGTGGTGAATCATACGACTACAAGTGAGTGTCAATGGAATTTTTAAACGTTTAAACACAAAAAAAATCTAAGAACCAAAAACAATCCTTCATTTCTCTGTTTGATGTTCTTCAATTTGTGTTTTTTAATAATAAATATAGAGATATACTAGCAGAGAATAGAGCACGTATGGGCGGAGACGACTACGTACACCCCAAAGGTAAAAAGTCGAGTTTCTTGTCAAGTATATGTTCTCACTCACACATCAGGTTCTGTTACACCAAAAGGCAATTACACTTCACCTTCTATCAATACACATGATATACATACACAAAACACGAGTATGAACCGTTTGATTATCTATTTAATGCTTATCATACCTCGCTAGCTGCTCGTGATTCTTTGGATGATTTTTTGTCAGAGCTTGAAGCAGATTTTAATCCAAGGACTTCTGTGACATTAGAAGATCCACCAAGTCTTCCTGTGGAGGTACTCCACGATAATGAATATAATGTGAGTCCATTCGAGGATATAGAATCTCCTCTTAAACAACAAGAACCACACCAGCAACAACAGCTTGACTTTCATTCGAAGCGGACTTCTGAAGAATAGTAAGATCGATTACTTAATACCTTGTTTCCTAATTTTTTAACCTTCACTCAGTCATGTTGAAGCATCAAGTAATGCTACTCCTTTAACAGGAAAGCAGCTTGCTGTTCAAAAACTTAAGGGCTGGATTGGAGGCGTACTAAGGAATGTAGTCATAGTACGTTGTTTTTGGTGTTCTAAGCATTTAAACCTAACTGTTGTTTATAGCCGAAAGTCGAAGCTATATCAAGTGAGGTAGATAATATAACTAGTCCTAGTGAAGCTAAGGGTGTAGTACAGTTTATAAAGATTGCTACTACTGTACGTGTTTGTTATCAAATGGTATCACTAATGAGAGAAAAAAACCTTTAGGAACTAAAGATATTATCAAGAAATATTTTTAGAGAAGGAAATCCTTTCTTTACACCAAAGTCACCTCATAATGGTGTCAGTGATAAAATGCAATTACTACGTGATACATTAAAGAAAACGTTAGTAAATCTAATATCATGTTTTAATGATATTCGAGGATGGCGTCGAGATACACAAGATACACGAGTAAGTGATTTTGTTTTTTGTATTTTAATGAGCCTTGATCATCATGTCATCCTCTTTTTCGGTGCTAGATACCCCAATACGTCTATCTATCACATCAAGGGATGATAGTGTAATTGGCAGCACCACACGTTTGGGACGTGTTAATCTGGGTTCAAGTCCCAGTCGTCCCTCTTCTTCTTTTTTTCGTTTGAGTCTGACTTTTTTTTGTGTTAGACTTTAGGTGCTGTAACAAGAGCTATGAAAAATATTAAAGCATATATTATAAACAACTAGATATGTTGTTACGTATGCTTTGTTTTGGAGTAAAAACTGTTGACCTGTAGTCAAGTTATATAATGAGTTTGAAGATTCTTTTTTGCAAAAAAAAAAACCAAAAAACAAGTGTCTCCACATTGTACATTAAAAATATATAATCCGTTTGCTATTGAAAAAGTGTTTATTTGGTTTTATTTTAAGTTAATTTATTAGTGTCAGATTTGTGACCCTTGTTTTGCTGCAGCGTTGTTGACCATTACCTTTCGTGAAAAAAATAAGAAAAAACCCTGTGTCATAACTAAGAAATCTTACATCAAGTTCGCGCTGGCAAAGCTCACCAAGATCTTTAAATTCAGCCTTGAAAAATGTTAAGATAACTTGATATTGTATGGTAGATCTTACAGCAGTTAACTCAGGAACACCACCTTGTCGTGTTTTCTTATACTCATTCCAAGTTTCACATCCTAGTTTTTTTTTTCAAAACGCAGTTGTGTAATTTCACAAGGCAGTAAGTACCCTTGAACGGCATGTGGCGGTTTGGATCAAAAACAGGCCAAGGCCTATTTCAAAGTTAATAAACGTATATACATAAAAACGCAAACCTGCAAGCATTTGTTACTGAATCACATGGTTTTCCTAGAGAATCCATTTAATAAAACAAGAAACTTAATAAACAATGTACCTCGTAGTAAATAAGAGTTATACTGTAGTGTAGGATCTGTTACTTGTGTTGATGTAGGCACATATCTTATGGTTAATCCACACCGTCTTTTGTCAGATTTATTTGCTTTAGAACCATGTATGACGTTTGAATGATGAATAGAAATGTCGCCTTTAAAAAAATAAGTTTCACCAAAATTGGCCTTAGTGTCGTTATAACTTACCTGGTTGTAATACCAAGTCTACTGCATCTTCTTCTTTTACGACGTAATCTATTTCTGTACCCAACTAGGTAAAGTTTTAAAATAAAAGAGTGTTTCTAAAATAAACATACAACACTTTCTACATCTTTATTAACAACAAGTTTTTTAAGACCTTTTCTATGAGATCCTGGAATGACACGAAGACATCCATTCTCCGCTGTAGATGCATCTACAGCAAGCCTAATATATAATGACGGTCATACAATATTGTATTGTACCATAAGTTCACAGGCCCGAGAGGTTTCGATTCGTCTGTTTTTTCCAAAGGAAAATAAGATCCATCTTGATGCCATAACACTGGAAGACCAACTTTTTTTGGTTTACAAATATAATGACTTTACAAAAAAAATCACGTGTCAAAAAGTACATAGGTACAAATGAAAAGAAGTACCTTGAGAAGAGCATTATATTCGCGCCTAAGAAGAGTTCGACAACGTCGAGTAATCCAAAGAGAATGTCAACAAAAAAAAAAAAAAAAAGGAAAAAAAGTGGTTCTCCTTCACAGACTGCGATTTTCTTTCGTTGGTTTACTGCATTTTCTGTAGGTACCTATCATCGCTTACTAATCGCACCCAGAAAGGGTCATCCCACATTAACGGATGATGAAGTTGTTCAGCTCTAAGCTCTGGATTCTTCTCAAGCAACCAAGTGACGTGCTTTGAAGCCTGGAACCAGTTCGTTTACGAGCAACAGAAAAAAAATCCAAAAACAGCTAGATACGCGCTAGTTATGATGTACCTCTTTAATGAGCTCTTTATCAATAACGTTTCGCACTAAAACAACAGTGTGACACTTTAAAAATTAAATCAAGCGCGTAGCGAACCTATAACATAGCCATCTCTTTCAAAACGCTTTGCTATGTCGTCACCTTGCTCTTTATCCATTGTTTGGGTTGTTTTGAACCGTAAACGAATTCGTTTGAGCAAAAAGTCTGACAGTTTCCTTCCATCCCGCACCAGCCAGAGAATGTGATTGCTACTACCATACTGTGGTCTTAGGTCTTACAGTACAAGACTACGCATATGGGTACTAATCGCGTAGAGCTTTAGAGTGGAGTAGGCTGCACGCGTGGTATGGTTCGTAACCACGCGTACAGCTGTTTTCCACAGATACAGGGAAATAAATTCCTGAGAAAAGTGAGGAAATGCATCCATTGTTCGTTTGCCTAACAAGTTTCATGAGTTTAAATGCAAAAGACGACACTAAAACTGTTTGTTTCTTTTGTTTTACGACTCAGCGGGAAAATTAACGTCACAAAGGATCGGAGACTCTCACCACAAGAATATATGTTTTCCCAACTCATCAGAGTGTTTTTGATAGTAAAAAGGAGTTGTGGGTAGGGTAAAATACGTACATTTGCAAGAAGTGATGCGAGAGTAGTGAGATTGAGAAATAATGTTGATATGAGCTTAATCACGATTAAGTGCGCAAAAATCTGTTGTTTTGGTGACACATGGCGTCCGCTCACGAGGCTCTGGACCTTGTCTATGTGGAAAACGTCGGTGCGAAGTGAGTGTCAAAAATCCAACATTTTCGTTTGACTAGTTTTGAAGAGAAAGCTCATTGGTATACGTAAGTAACCTTACTGCGCGTAGATTCGCTTATTTAACGCGTTATTAGACACGCCTATCGCCAAAAACATTGTCAAAGTATCAATAGCGTCTAAAATATCATGATTCTCCTTGGATTAACGGGAGGCATCGCCTCAGGCAAAAGTACAGTAAACAAAATGTTTGAGTTACCAATGATCGATTTGGACGTCATATCGCGTGAGATATTTGTTCCAGGACATAGCGCGTACAAACAAACGTTCGTACATAAATTTTTAGCAGTGTTTTAGTTTATTTAAGCCTAAATCGCCTGTAGGGTGGCTGAATTCGGTAAAGACATCTTAAATGAGGACGGAACAATTAACCGAAAAAAGCTTGGCGCTATTATCTTTAATGACGCTGCACAACGCAAAAAACTGAACAAAATAACGCATCCAGCCATTTTTACGTCTATGGTAAAGCAAATATTATGGCATTTCATAATCGGAACGAAAATCCTTCTTATTGATTCACCTCTGTTATTTGAAAGTGGTTTATCAAAATGGATGAAGCACACCATTGTGGTTTATGTACCACCAGATCTTCAATTGGAACGGTACCATACCAATCGCACAAGTTGCCTTTTTTTGAAGTGTTCGAAATTCTATTCAAAAAAAAAATACTTGTAGTCACAACTCCTTGTTCCTCATCTCGTTTTGCATAGACTAATGGGACGTGATAAATCAACATCTGAAGAAGCACAACAACGTATTAGTTCTCAAATGACGTTAGACAAGAAGAAATCAATGGCAACTTATGTTATCAATAATTCAGGAACACTTGAGGCACGTGATGAGTTTTTAGGTTTTTTTTTATTTATTTTACCGATGCTTTCAATGTCGATATTGGAATATAACACTTGTTGCAGGAAACAAAAATGCAAGTGAAACGGCTTAAAGAAAAGTTAAATAACTCTACTGTATTATTGAGTAGGAACAACTTATTAATGCTATGTGCTGTACCATTATTGTACTATGCTTACCAACTTGTAATGTAACTGAATTTTTTTCACATGCTTTGTAAAATGTATTTGATGTCTATTTTGCGTAATGACATGACACGGTAAAACAAACATTGGCTGTTTATCCTAAACACCAACGCTGCAATAACACCAACTGCACTTTGTATTGTAGAGCACGGTAGCGGAAGCCTATCGTCTTCGTAATACTTTGCTCCGTTTGTTGAATAAATTAGTTCCGCAATTCTCTCGCTGGATTACCCACTACGCCAAAATTATACTCCCTAAATGACGTAGAACATTATGTGATATCTGGTATCTGTTTCGCATTTTCCTGAAAAAATAGTCGCTTTTACTTTCAGCTGTGATTTTCGACCTTGGGACGGTGACCGAATAGATTTTGCTCGCGAATGCGTCCAGTAATAGTTTTATATGTCTACGTTGTGCTTATACATCATATATGCGCTATTTTTGTCACGAAGAAAAATACGGATGCCAAAACCTTTGCAATTTTCTTCGCGATTTCTTGCACTTTAATTCTACACTTTCAATACCGCTCAACGCAATTTTAAAGAACATTTTACTTTATTTTACAGGTTATTATCATATAATTTACTAATTTAAAATGTCTAGAAAAACCAATAGGCGCATGGTATGCGTTGTTGTGTACATTTTAGTTTGCAATGACATTTTTTTTGATCATACCACAATTAAAAATATGTGTTGCATGATAAATCATGTTCAAGTGCAGCCAGTAAGTAACCTTCTCGGCCTTTTGGCTAAGATCAAGTGTAGTATCTGTTCTATTCAGTTTAATCTCTGAATGGGGGACGAATGTCCCCCACAAGATTAAGCGAATTTTTTCCGGGGGCAGGGGATTGTCGGACTGGCTTGCCTTTCCACCCCTGCAATGATCTGTCAGGCCTTACACTACCCGCCAGATGAGGTCAACCCCTTCTCTAAACAACAAAGAAAAACAATAGCCACCTTCGGAATGGGAAGGCAATCTCTATCTTAGTACCTAAATTTACTGAAAAAATTTTATAAGTCGAAAAATTTTGCTAAATTTCGTTGATACTACACCTGATCTTAGCCATAAAATAAATCACTTTTTTTTTCGTTTTCGAAACCTGTCGGAAGAATACAGAATCAAATTGCTGTTGTGTGTTCTTCTACGTCTAAAAGCTATTAACAACTCATTACTTTTTTTTTCCGTTATCAACATGATTGGACTCGGAATATTACGTCACTTACTTACAATACTCAGCTGTCACAAATACCTCGAACTCACTAAAACGTTTTTGAGCTTTAGCGGATAATTGAAACATTAAAAAGCGCTAAAAAAGAGTTGTACGAGTTGTAAGAGTTTGTAACTAAACTCATTGATTCAAGTGTAAGTTCAAGTGGTAAACTCCACGGCCGTTTCATAGGAAAGGGTCGGTCAAGCGTGCCAATATCTTTTGTTAGACTAACACCTACGCGTTTTATAGTCCTTTTTAGTAAATAATTGTACACTAGTTAATGTGCATTGCTCTGATAGAATGAGTTAGATTAAGCGTACCATAAGTACTAGTCTCGAGTGTTCTGGCTGGTGTTCGGTGTACACAATTCTTAATGGTGTAGGGTGCTCTGGGTTAGTAAGGTGGGATGTTAAATACTTCGCCATAAGGATGTGGTTTATTGCCAGTGCTTTGTTGCATAGTCAACTTTGATAATGTACAAAACTGAGTAAGTATTGCAATTCTCCGAGTAATAAAACATAAATCTTGCGTCGTGTGCAGTAAATACTGCGTCTAGATAATTTGCGCTCTAGTCTAAACATAAATCACTGTTTTAGAGTGTACCATTTTCAATGTTCACTCTACCCAAAGCCAGATGTTGTTGCAAGCAATTTGTAGCATGCTGTAATTGTGCAACTCGAGGGAATTACCTTGCAATGTCTTCACTAAGATGTGGTGCTTTACAAATTCTTCAAAATTGGTGGTTGTACTGTAAGATCGGTCAAATAGAAACTGATAAACAGGAGCAAGTGGTTTTAGATTTTTTTTTCTCTCTTGGTTGATCCTTCTATGATGCTTAGCTAAGATCCGATTAAACTGAATAGAACAGATACTACACTTGATCTTAGCCAAAAGGCCGAGAAGGTTACTTACTGGCTGCACTTGAACATGATTTATCATGCAACACATATTTTTAATTGTGGTATGATCAAAAAAAAATGTCATTGCAAACTAAAATGTACACAACAACGCATACCAAACAGCACATGTTTTTATTTAAGAAAGTTGGTTCATTAAGAAAACCACAAACTGAATGGGCCGTACAAACCATGTGGCACGAAAATATTAAGTCTTGGGCAAGCGCCATTATACAACAAATTTCAGATGCTTACAATTTAGCATTGCATTTACTTCCAAGGTAAAATGTACATGTTGTTCTAAAAGAAGTTTGTTCAACCCTAACCGTGTGGCAATAGTGGGTGGACCTTGTTTATTTCTTGAACGTACAAGGGTTTTTCTGAAAAGTGCAAAAAATAACGTGGTTTCAGTATTTGTGTAAATAAAGGGTTTGGCTTCTTAAAATGAAACAAAATTACAACGAAAACAAGCTTAGTTTATGAAAACTCTTTTGTTCTTTATACATTAATTACAGTTTATGCAAATATTAAACTCAAGCTATACAATCGCCAATTAATGCAAAAATACTGACGCTGTATGCTTGTCGATTTGCCAAGTTAAGTAAATTGAATCTTGCACTAAGAAAAAAAGAGTAAGGTATGGAATGTTGTGTGACTTGTATTTCATGTCACGTACTCAATTGTGTATCCACCTCTACTTCTTGATACTACAATTCTATTAACGCCAGGAAGTGGCGTTGCAAGGTAAAACACATTCTATTAAAACAGTTAGTGGTATTTTTGACAAAACAATTAAAGAAAAAGTTGAGAAGTCTGTACATTGAAAATGAGTAAGCCCTGTCTTAAATCCATTGACATCAATCTACCTGACCCGATAACTCGGACATTACTAGAAAAAAGTGAGAAGAGAGAAACAAGTGTTTTGTTTAAGCGTACTCAAAGAGTGTCACAAATGGAGCCAAAGAATTTCTTTGCCTACCTCCATGAGTTACGCCAGACATTCTTATGGTTTGAGCGACAGGATCAAATGTAATTTTGGCATCATTGCCGATGCATGACATAGTCACACTATTCTAAAAATAGTAGTGTTAAACATTTCAAAGAGAAAACCGAAATAGTACCCGACTATTGCCACGACCCAATTGCATACAATCAGTGTAAGAATCTCCCATAGAAAATACACCTGTTGGAAACCCTTGAAGACTGAATGGAGAACATGTCGAAACTGCGTTTGTTGGAGGCAGTGTTGTAGTTGGTGGCAGTGTTGTTGGTGATAGTGTTGTTGGAGGATTGGTTGTCATGGGTGCCATTGTTGTTGGAGGCGGTGTTGTAGGGGGGTCAGTTGTTACTGGAGGTAGTGTAGTTGGAGGCGGTGTTGTAGGGGGATCCGTTGTCATTGGTGGTAGTGTCGTTGGTGATAGTGTTGTAGGAGGATCCGTTGTCATTGGAGGTAGTGTTGTTGGTGCCAGCGTTGTAGGGGGATCAGTTGTTGCTGGAGGTAGTGTTGTTGGCGATAGAGTTGTTGGAGGATCCGTTGTCATTGGAGGTAGTGTAGTTGGAGGCGGTGTTGTAGGGGGATCAGTTGTTGCTGGCGGTAGTGTAGTTGGAGGCAGTGTTGTCGGGGGATCAGTTGTTGCTGGAGGTAGTGTTGTTGGAGGTAGTGTTGTCGGGGGATCAGTTGTTGCTGGAGGTAGTGTTGTTGGCGATAGAGTTGTTGGAGGATCCGTTGTCATTGGAGGTAGTGTAGTTGGAGGCGGTGATATTGGAGGTAGTGTAGTAGGTGATAGTGTAGTTGGAGGGTCTGTCGTTGTTACTGGGAAAATATCATCGCATTCTACTGTTGTTGAGCCGTGAACCCAATTAGGGAGGCAGTTTGCAAAGTTATTTGGAGAAACTGCGTAAATGTTATCAAACACGTTTTTTTTTTCTGATTGTACCTCTTCTCCATGCAATTGCAGCTCTTAAAAGAATAGGAACACGTTCGCTGTTTGTACCATAGAAACCAGCTCTACCAAGATAAGCCACTCTATTTGTCTCCCGAGGACATCCAGTCGACATAAGTGATGCTACAATAGCAAGTCAAAATAGATAGATAAATAATTATTGTACCGTCATCTGGTACAATACTTCCTGGAGTACATCCATCTCCACCAAAACCACATCCGTCTATAGACTCAGTATTCTCATATCCAGGTATAGGAACATTCAATCCTCCGTAACAATGAGAATGTTCACTGCCAGCGTTATGACCAATCTCGTGAAACATTACTTTCTAATACCGATTAGAGAAAGCTGAGTTTGGTTGCTTCTTGGGAAAGTACCATTGATCCAGAAGCAAATCTCCATCCAATAGACGAAGAAGTATATCCAGGTGCACAGAATACATTCAGACCAGCCAATCCTGAAGCTCCATTACTTATATCACTTCCGAAAATAACCATAGTTGACTCTCTTTCAATTGAATTCTTGGCGCTTTAAATAAAAAGTTAGTTTTTGGAACAAAAGTACTAAACGGGATTAGCATACGGTGTATCCCGGTATTGGTTTTCTAAGGCAGTCAATGCGGTTCCACTGTTACTTGTTATACCATTATACGGATCAGTGTCTATAAGAAAAAAGTGTGAGAGGCTTTATCAGTGTGATTTTTATGTTTACTTTCGTCTGTGTAATAGAAAACTGAAGCTAGTTTGAGTTTAAGTGCAAAGTCTCTTTCGAAAACCCAACTTCCCCATGCGTAAGTAGCAGTTACCCAGTCAACAACAAATTGTTCAGACTGACCAGAGTTACGTATTACATCAGATGTAATATCGACAGAATACTAAGTTGATCGAATAAGTTTAAAGCTTCGAAGTTGTAAAGGCAAAAAAAACATACCCTTGCTGTATAGTATGGCGCATGTAAATCTAGGCCTGCATTATACGTGTACTTGAAAAAAGGAGATCCACCTCCTTGACGTTTTTCGTCTTCGGACACTCCATCGTGATAGTGGTCATGTTCATCGAAAGCACAAGATGTTGCTATTTCAAAAACAACATTAACTTTTTTTGGCGTGTTTAGTTTTCGAGCGTACTTGGTCTTTCGTCTTTAGAAGTACTTTTCTTTGAACTAAGGTCAGGAAAGAAGAAGTATTCGTTCATATATGCTATAGTGCTTCCCTGGGCATTGGCTGTACCATGTATGATTGTTGCAAACTGACTCTAAACAAAAAGTAAATAATTATTAAACGAAAAACACGTGGATTAAAATAAAAGGTAGTACTTCATCATTGTAGCCTCCAAAAACTTGTAAAGTTTCTTTATCTACCATTATAAAAGCTGCAGAATTATCTCTATCATTGGAGCTTGCGACATCACCGTAAAAATACCATTTATCTGGATAGTATGCGGGTTAGTACACTTTTGTTTTTGCGCTAAAAATAGAAACGGTTCAACTCGATTCCACGTGATTTTTCGAAACGACAATTGCTGCGGAATTATCCGTGCAGACTCAAAAATATCGATTTTCCCTGTAAAGAAGGCTAGCACATACTTGGGAGTGGTTGGAGTTCGTTGTCATTTCTTGTTATTGTTGTTGTTGATAGAAAAGGTGTATCGATTCTAAATAGTTCAAACTGTAGAGAACCATCGCTTATTATCCACGTGACTGTATTAGCGCTGTTAATAGTGTCCTGGCATGATGAAGAAATATCAGTAAGGAACTCCGCCCAAGAGACAGTCATTTGGCGCTTGGCCGTCGACGCCGTAGCACCTACATTGTGGTTACCAAACGAGGTTTAAAGTGGAAAAAACAGCTTGCTAATTTTTTAATTTGTATGGCGTCAAAGGGATTCGTGGTTGTATGTGTGTGTAATTGCATTTCGTACATGTAAGAATCGACAAAAGAAAACAAAGAGCGATAAGCGTAGAGATGCTCTTCATGTTGATCAGGTTGTTCCACTATGGTTTAATGCAGTTTTGGTCAATAAGTCTGCTTAACTAATCGATTCGTTTATGTGAACTTGTTTTCGGGTTTCCCCTCGACTGTTCTTTCCTTGTATTGTTCGTAAGAACAAACAATGCACGGTTAATATTTAGGAATTAAGAGGAGCAATGGTATCCTAGTTCGGAGATACAAAATACTTCCTAAAGAAAAAAGGTAAATAGTCAAACCCGTTTTGTAAAAATGCTCTACAAGTGGTAATGAAAGATATTTACAATGGTACTTCTATGATGTAAACGCTGTAGGTTTAAAATGATCATTTCACTTTCTTATCGCTATAACCAGCTCTTCTACGCGCTGAGACCCTGAAATACAACTTTTAAAACTCCATGTATGAAAATCACGTGATACAAAATTAAAGCAGTTTTAATGGTTCAAGGTACATGTCACCATCAACTAGAACAACTTATCTAGCGTACTAGTTAAAGAACGCTACTTGTACAACATTGTTCTGTAGTATCAACAGAAGTTCTTCTGGTAATTCACTGGTGGTCAGCGTAAAGGCACATTCTAATGGTGTTTAAGAAAGTTAAGCCTCGGTCAGGTAGTGTCAATGGAGAAAAAAAAGCTTGTGTTAAGTTGAGAAGAAAGTACAAGATTGAACATTTACAACACTGCTCTTATTTACAGCACTAACTGCGCAAAGAAAAGCTTTGATGGAATTCTCGTATTAACTCCGTAATTCAGCGTAGTATGCCGACTCATGCGACTTAACTTTAGAATCTAAAAACAAGGTAATGCTCTTTAAATATTTGCTGTTTAGTGCCAAGGTTGTGTTGCAAATGCGAAAACAATCATCTTAATGAGTGTATAAGATCATAATCAAGCTACCAGAGTATCCAAAAAGTGTTGTAATAGATCTTATGGAGGTCTGTCGTTCGAGGGAAAAGACAAAGTAGAAAGAAAATGACGTACGCTGGTATGTCAAAGTTTATATAAAACTCTTGACTACGATGATGGTATTCCCGTTGATGGTCTGTATCAGAATAGGATAAAACTCATACCCTGATTAGCAAGTGTACAATCAAAGATGGAAAGATTAAAGGATATCACACTGACTTTCTCCAGAGCAAAAAACTCTGAAACAATTACTTTTGAAAATGACGATGGAGCACAAACAACGGTCCTAATACTAACAAGGTCACTACCAGATCAACACGTACAGGACCTAAAGAATGGTATAAAAGTAGGAGAATTTTATTTTGATCATGGACAACATGAGTTTGATGATAAAGGCTTGCTTATCAAACAAGCTTTTCACTTTATGGCAGGGAGGAAAAGACGCATTCTCCTTCACGGAACACCTTCAAGCATTTTGTATGAAGTCAATAATTCAAGTATCTTGTGGAATGCAGTGGTGTTTTTAGGAAGCAGCTACTAGCTTTGAGCATAGTGACAAAAGCGGCTTATACTCTTGGCTTAATAACATTAATGTCTTTAGACTTTGCACTTAAGGCCCGTCAAGTAGAATGTGATTAACAAATAAACAGAAGGAGACTTGGTGTCAATGGTAACATATGAGAATGTGGCTCTCGAGTTCCGGGTTCGATTCCCGGAGTCTCCTCTCTTCCCCACGATCCTTTGTTGTAATTGGTTAGCATACTAGGCTCTGAATCTGGTGATCTCGGTTCAATCCCGAGAAGGATCTTATTTTTTGCTTTCAGATTGTATGTTTTAAATGCAGGTAACATCGTATGTGAACAAGAGATTACATTAGAGTTTTTTTTATTTGGAATAAGACGCAGTGCTGTTGCATCTAATTTGTGTAGTATGTGTTTTACAATTGAATACTACTAATAGATATACGAGTGCACAATAGGGTATCACTTGGGAGAACCAATCGTAGAGACTATAACAAAAGGATTGTAGAAAAAAGTGCTAGATTGGGAGGCTAGGTTTACCTTCATCAATTGTACACAAGGATGACGGTTTAAAATCTGGCATACATGGCGAGGTGTGGAGGCGCAATTTACTTACATCCAAGTAACGCGACAAGATTTCTATTGACTTGTCGAAGCCATATTCAAATAATATGACAAGCATCACAGCTCTTATTTTACTGTTTTGTATCGCCGTAGTAAACGCTGATGTATGCGATGGTCATTTGTCATGCTCCACGTGTACATCAGAGACAAGCCAAACTTGTTATTGGTGTCCGGTTGACCAAAACTGCCAACTAACGGAATCTTGTACAACAGGCAACTCTGTATCTGATTGTACGATTTATCGAGTTATCACGTGATTATTTTTTGTTTAAAACTCATTTTTTTCAAATAAACCGTATAGGTAGCTGTAGAACAGCAAAAGGCTGTGAGACATGCGTCACGATGCCTGGTTCATGCGGATACTGCAGGTACGTTGATCCTTACCTTCTGAGGAAAGTTTTCTGAGAAGGAACACCAAAAAAACGGTTTGTTGAATTTAGTAAGAGAGTTTTTTGTTAATTACTTCTTTTAGAACTACTGGGATGTGTTCTACAAGTATGGGATATTGTAGGTATAGCGATTGGGCTACTATTAGCCTTAGATGTAATTGGGATACTCACCTACGTACCATGAAATGAAGTGATTTTTTTTGAGTCTAACTTTTATTTTTTTGACCAGATTACAATGTTTCTCTGACTTTGGGCATCGTTATGGGTTGTGTTGCATGTGTTCTGTTTATAACTGTTGCATCTATCTTAATTATAAGACACAGAAGGCGCAGAAGCAAAGTTCTTGTTGGTACGAACAGTTCTTATTTATCAGTTGTCTTACTTTTTTTTCAAAAAGTTCCCATAACAACTTCTCAATACCCTCAATACGGTGCTTATACCCCAAATGTATACCAACCACCCCAACCATATGGTGCATCTTACCAACCTGATGAGTATGCCCCAAGGTATAATCATCCTCAGCCGCCGGCTGTACACTAAATAAAGGGTTTGAAAAAAGAAGTCACTACTAATTTAAAAAGCTTGCAACTCTGCTTGGTTTTGTTTTTGAAGCACGTGGCTCGTAGAACAATAGCTTCTTAAGCTAGAAAAGCTGCACTTACATTCTTTTCGAGTGTAGTATAGGCACAAAGTGGACAAAGAAGGAAAAAAACGTGCATGTTTTTTTTAGTTGCCAACGGCATAACTCGAGGCGTTAAACCCGTAAAAATAATACGACGGCGTTCCTTAGTTTTTAACGGCACTGGGAATACTAGAAACGGTCGGTCAAATTCGTTACACGAGCCGTTTTATTAGTATTCAACGTATTAACGATTAGACGCACGCAATGGCAGACACGGAAGTATTTCAAGCAGCTGGACATGGATCCGTTGTTGTTGGCAAAAAAGGCACTGTACTAAAGGTAACGTTGTTGTCTAGATGCTTTTTAGTAGTATACGAGTGTATTTATTTGATTTTAAACTAAATCGTTAAAATAATTGCCGTTAGGAAGTTCAAAAGCAAGAATTAGAGTTCTACGAGAAGATGACAGCAGGTGCATACGGTTTAACAGATGATGAGAAAAAATTGTTCTGTGGCTACTTTGGCAAGAAAGAACGTGATGGCAAAGGTACATTTTAGGCATTGAACGCGTTTACACCATTAGAACGCTAAACTAAACGTGCTGCTATTTCGAGCGATGTGTCACAATTTTTTTTCTGAAGCTGATTTTTTTTTTAGAGTACATCGAAATTGAAGATTTAAGGGCTGGCTACGCCAAAGTAAGTGTGGTGTATTGATAGTATAAACTCATTTGTATCCTAGGCATGTATTATGGATATTAAAATGGGCACTTCAAGCGCAGGACCTGATGCTAAGGTACAGTTTTATTTTTCAGTTAGCTTTTTTTATCCGTTAGTTGGTTTTTGTGCTTGCTAGTTGAGCTGTATGCTTCATGTTGTCATATGATCATTCAGTGCTATACTGCATGATGCAATTTGAATATCATCGTCAATTTATGACGTCTTGTTTATAGGGTGATAAAAGAAAACGAATGGAAGCAAAAGATGCTCAAACTACAACGACTTCTCTTGGTATTAGAATCTCTGGCCTTCGTGTACGTCTTTTAGACAGGACTCTTATTTTATTGTGCAATATTTAATTTAATACTTTTTCGAAATCACGTGATACGAATTCTAACTGACTTTTTACATTCTGGTTTTGCATCGTTCTAACTTTTTATTATTATTTAGTCGTACATTCTTGATAAGGTATAGCTCGCTTACCTCGTTTTATTTTTGTCTAAACATAAGCTTGTAAGGATGACTATGATTCCAGAGATAAACCATGGGGAAAGAAAGTTACTGATAAGACAATGAAAGAATCTCTTACGTTGTTCTTTAACAACGGCAAAACAATTAGGTAAAAAATTGCCTTCAAACTTTTCCAAGTTGCGGATTTTGAAGGCCTGAGAATTATTCATTCTTATTGAGAGTTTTTATATTAACTCATGCCATAGGAAGGATGTCATTAAAATGTTTTTGGAACAGCTAAAGCCTGTTCAAGAATTTTTCGAACGTCAGAGTAAGATTAAGGTTTTCTCTAGCTCTATTCTATTCGTTTATGATGGTACGTTCTGCTCCAGTTACATGTTTTTCTTGCTAGTCACCACTTTTTTTGCAAGTATCAGCCATATCTCGACCATATTTCCGTGCTGTCAATCAAGACAATCCTATTAAAAACCAACGATGTCATGAAATCGTTTTCTTTCTTAGTTGACTTTTTTTTTTGTGACAACCAAGTCCTGCCATTTACTTATTAAATAGGTGCTTCAAAAGATCCAGTTGGACGTCTTCGCATAATAGATATGGCTCATGTTTTCCCTATTACTGATAAAAGTAAAGACGAGGTATGTCACCTAATGTTTCCTCTGAAAAGAAAAACTGTTTTTTCTTATGTTTGGATGTTTAGGGATACCGTGTCGGTATGAAGAACTTGATAGATGTATTCACCCAAATTGCTGAAAGCAAATAAGTACCTCGTGATACAACTTCGAGAGGCATTTACATTATGTGTACCTTATACAAATGGTATTAATAAACAGTTCTAACTAACAACCAGCATGTGGTTGTTGGTTACACATGAGCAAGGTTATGCATTATGCAATATTTCGGTTGTACATTTCTTTGACTCTATTATCTCCTGTTCTAGCCGCGTTAATGCATTGCTTTTCGACTTACGTGAAAAGTACTTCGTACAGTAAGTTAAGTGTAGTCGCGTATTTTCAAGAAACCAGAATCCTCAACACTGATAAACATCAATTAACGCTAACAAACCTTCATATATACTAAGGTTATTCAATACTCCTTTGACACAATAAATAAACTTGATCACGTGACGATTAATCTACTAAAACCTTAAAAATCGGAAAAACAATTGACAAAATAAGCCTAAAGAAGTTGGGAGATGTTTCTATCACGATTGGTTTTATTTGTACTCGTTTTCGCTTTATTAGCAATTGGCGACTCAATAAGCTACAGCCAGCCTCAAATTCAAACTATTTTCTTGGCACCAGATGGAGACGACGTAAAAGTAAGGTTTTCTTCTTTTTTTTACATTGAAACACGTGTTTAAACAAGAAGGGTAGCGGAACAGTTTTGGAACCATACAAGACGTTAGAAGGTATTGGTATTCACCCTAGCCAAGGTGTATGTAATGGAGGACCAAACTCTGTTTGCACGGTGTACTTCCAAGGTCAGTACTGTTGTTTGGTCTTTTTCTAAAGACTGTTCGTAGGTGGTAATTACCCAAGTTCTAATTACACTCTGCAATGGAATAAAAAAACGAGGGGAGGTTTAAACTTAGAATGGCGTAATTGGCAAGAAGGAGGACCTATATCAAAGCCGTCAAGTCCAGATTTCTTTGTACAATTCCCTAAATAATCAGCTTGTTTCATCTTACCCAAACTGTAGAAAATAGAAGGAATCAACAACACGGAAGACAACATTACTACAGTAAATGTGACTGGTTTGAACGGAAGACAAAACTACATTAATACCGACGTTAACCTTTATAACTGCAGTTTCACAGGAGTAGAACAGCGTATGCATCTATTTAATTCAACACGTGATTTCTTACTTTTTTTTGTTTGAACACAGTTACTGTATACAATATTATTGATATCTTTACAAGTGTGCGTATTGATTCATGTATACTCGATGGATCTGCACTTCACATAACTAGCGTTCAAAGGGTTCTATTATCTAATATTATATGGACAAATGCGAATCAGACTTTGAGAGGTTTGGTTTTTTTCAGAACTCATTCAATCAGACATTGTTGATTTTTTTACATTACTACTTTGAGGACAATAGTCTATATTTTATAACAATACCATGAATTTTAACCTTTTGTTAATGACCAAATTATTAAAGTAGTGTACTCGGACACCTAACACGTGTACAGTTTGACAAAAGTGTTTCGCTTTTTCATATCAACTCCTTTATTTTATGTTTCAACTAATGATTCTTACATCTAGCGATTACTGTACAAATACTAGATAGTGTTATTGATTTCAATGATAATGATGGAATTTATCTAGCTTATACTGCACCTTTAGTAAACGTTCAACGTACCAGTTTTATTAATTGCAATTCTTCGGAAGCTGTAAGTCAATTTTTTTCTTTTTTTTTCTTCCTTCATTGATTCTTCATTAGGACTATGGCTACTTACGCCTTGTAAATGAAAATCCGTTTATCGTAATATGGAATATCACTGGAAATAATTTTACCGGAATGGGTCCTTACGTTGCAGTAGAATGGGATTCAGATACAGCAGAAGCAGAAATTTTCATAGCATCGAACACATTTAGCTATTCTGTATGTTGTTTTTCATGTTTTTTTCGTACAGTCACGTGGGTTTTTTGTCGTTTTCATTAGACTAAAAGCATACTATAATAGCGAATTATAAAAGATGATTTACGATAAACCTAAAAGCCCTCACCAACAAAAAAAAAACCACTTTTTGTTTACTGTTTATATTGTCTTTGTATTAACTTTTTTTTTAAAAGAGGTCATTTGTGATTGTAACAGATAGTAACTTTACAATGAAGTACCTTTTCCTAAGAGCAAAGAATAATATAATCGCTAAAAAAGGTACTTTCTCAACTTTTAAGAAATCACGTGCATGCAAACTTTGATTAAGTACAAACGTAGAAAAATGCAAACCTGGAAATTATTCCTTCCATAATCTTTTTCCATGCATACCATGTCAACCCGGTACTTTTTCACAAGACCCATACGACCTTTATTGCAAACCTTGTTCTGTTGGTACTTTTTCACATTCTGGAAAATCTACATGTTCGCTTTGTCCTGCAGGAACACATAACAACAAAACGTAAAGGAACACATGTATACAAATACTAAAATTCTGTTTTAGAGGTCAAGAAAAATGTGAGCCGTGTTATCCTCCTTATTACGCCCCAACCGGTTCTATAGACTGTATTTTATGTCCTCCCGGCAACGAGGCAAGTGTAAATGGAACACGGTGCACTCAGGTATGAAAAGCTTGTTGACATATATAATGTATTTTTTCTAAAATGATTTGACATTCCAGTGCTCGGAGGGACAATATGAAGATGAAGGCAAATGTAATAACTGTTTATTTCTAACGTCTATGCCTGGATCAACGTCATGTCAGCTAAGTACGTATAAAAGAGCTATACAATAGCATGTAGTTAACTTTCTTTAAGTTCCATTGTGGTCATATATTGGAGTTGGTGTTGCAATAGCTACTATTCTATTTCTAGTCAGTACGTCCACATTACTGTTTCTCAGCATTATACCATCTTACATTATTCTAGTATCCATTACTATTTGTGTACGTTATTGTCGAACCAAGAAGTATAAGAGATTAGATCCATCATTGCAAACCCAGTAAATATGTAATAAAAAAAGTAAACAGGTTCATAAATGTCAGTTTTTTTCTTTCCCACAGCTAATACTAATACTATTCATGCACACCAACTAGTGCAAGCATGCTCATGCTAGTTTTTTTGGAATAATAAAGTGGTTTTACTTATTCCAAATCAAACACGTGGCGAGAAATCAGCACAAGAATACAGTCCTTACTAACACTCAAAATAATAGTGCACGGAAACATCATCCTTTTTTTGGAAAATGGCACCATAATCTTTTTGTGCTGGGTCACGTGACATCTTTTTGTTCGCAATAGTTGCCGATGTGGTAGTTGTACCCAATTAAAGACAATACGAACGCGAAATACATTTACATGGAATATACACAAAAATACGCCAGCCTGTCTGCCGTTAGTGAATTGGAGCATTGTGTAAGCGTTTCGAATTTCTTGAACGAATTTGAAGACAGAAGCTATTTTAACAGCCAAAATTCACTGTACGTTATCAAAAAGGTGGATGTACGCACTCTATAACGTTTCGAACCGTTTTGGTAAAAATACGGATTAAAAAAACGTGATCTACGTTGTTTGGCTAAATCTCTACAGAAACTAATTTGGTATGCGAATTTCTTTGTTCCACGCGTCGTTCTATATGTTTCTGGTATCAAAACTCATTTTGACTGTTGTAGAAGCCTGTTCAACCTAACTTCCTACAAACGCAATTTCTTTACTTTCAGCGACATTGAAACAAAGTAAAATGGGTATTTACAACAATACCGGTTCGAAAGTAAGGTGGAATTCGAGCGGTATCCATTTTTTTGAATTTGAGTTTAACCGTTAAATATCCAACTGAAGTAAACGCTTTCAGAGTGTCGAAGGTGTACTTCTGAGCGTTCTAGCGTGTGTAACAGTGTTTAATAAATTACTCACTTGAAAACGAACAAAATGAATTCGAAGTTGGATGTTGATAGGTGCCGTTACCTCTACTACATGTGCATTATCATTACATTCACTACACCTCCAATATCTCGGTTCAACGTATATCAATTCAATCCAAAATCTCGAACCTCTAAACAGCACGACAAATGCTACAACTTTGTGATATCCCACAATTTATTTCGTGGATAAACTTGGAGGTACAAAAGGATTTCTGGATTCATGAGATAATGGAAAGCAAAAGGAGTGTGTGTTCTCTTGGCGCTTTCTAAATAGAAAATAACGACATGATTTGAAGTTGATGAGAGAATTCAGTACCTCGAGGTATCGTACCTGATTCTCAACACAAACATCAATCTAGGATCATGTTAGACTGAGGGAAACTGGCATGAACTGGTACAGTTCCTCGGTCTCGAGTGTCCTTTGGCCGGTGTTCCAGTGTACGCCGTTGTCAATGGAGTGGGGCGCTCTGTGGGTTATTAAGGAGAGGATGTCTGCTCGGCCCTATCTTTTTGTGAAAAAAAGGATTAGAAGAAAAATATTGCCTATTATCTAAAACATTGTTGGCGTTAAATGTATTTCTTGTTCATGAGAGCCAAGGACTGCCTCTGGTGTGGTTACAGCTAATTTACTCTACAAGCGAATCAGATATTTCGGCGCGTTAGGGCAACCCACGCTTCACAACTTGTAAGCACAGAACATTTTGCTATTCGTTTGTTGGCTTGAACTGCTATGTGAAAAAAAGCTAGAGGTGCTTGTACGAAGCGACTAAAGCACAAGAATTAGTTACTCGTGATCTTTATGAGCTGGTTCATCGCGGCAGTTTGTTTTAAAGCTGAAATCAGCATTTATATTTCGCTAAAATAATTCGACACGTGTGTTGTCGAAACGTTGTTTACCCGTAAACTAATAGTAAAATATCTTTGACTGCAGTAAAAATGCAGCGCGTAAATCGTTCTGGGTCCTCCCAAAATGTGTCGTTAGGAGTTATCCTTTTCGTACATGTAGAAAAATGCAAAACATTAAAGAATGCATAAATGGTAGCCATTGAAGCTACTCTCAACTAATTCTAAAATTCCTAGTTTTGTCGCTAGTACATTCGCTAGTTGTATTATCACCTAGTAATAGTACTCTACTCGTCAAATATATGTTGTGATGATGGCGTGTTTCATAAAAAGAAATTATTCGGAACTATTTTTTGTGTTAAGTCTTGTGCGTGCAGTGAAAGTAAATCTCCGCTACGATGACATCAGAAGGCTCTGTTTCTTCTAACTCTTTAAGAAGGCGTAAAAAATCATCAAAGGTTCACTTGAATATATATACACTCTCCCAAGCAAAGGGAATAAGCAACAAACTCTCAAACAAATTTGGGTTTAAAAAAGCATACCACACAGCTGTAGAAGGTGCGCATCTACTCTATAAACAACTAGAACTTACACCAAATGCAGTTTATGGTATAGAATACAGCTACGATGAAACCAGAGGCACGTGATTTTGATAAACCCAGTACTAACATCATAAAGGCATTTATGCTGCAAAGCCCAGAGAGGTAAAAAACGCGAAACTTAAAAAGGCATTGTATATGGGAACTGTACGTGCGCCTGTTGGTTTACCTTCTGTTTAACAAAATGTTTAGGCTAATATGAAATGGCCTGAAGTAAAGAATATAGTATCAGAATTGCGGTGCGCACCCAGTAAAGACACAAAACTTCGTTTCGTTTTTGGAGTCCAAAAAAATAAAAAACAGTTATTTCTCCATTTTTGCTCCTTCTACGCGCGTAAACCTACACGTGAATGGTCACGTGCGCGTAGGTTTTTCGTTAGTTGGTTATTCCGACATAAAATTTAAAGTTAAAAAAACTCCAACCACTTTTTTAACTCATCTACGAAGTAGTGAACAATATGATATAGACAACTACGATTTGATTACACGCAATTGTCATCATTTTTGTGAAAGTCTTTGTCAAGAATTGGTGGCTATGAGCATCCCATCTCACCTTACAAAGCATAGAAAGGCAGCACAACTTCATAAACCAATTATACCAAGAGTCTTAGCTCAATCAACGGCACGCTCTTTAAAATAAAAAAAGCGAAAGTCGGTTAACAGTTTTTTTGTTTAGCCTCCAAAGGGTGACAATATTGAGCGTACGCTATCCACTGTAAATATCTGGGCGAACTCCGAGCTACCTAACGAAGATTTCAAAGATTCTTACTCAGAGTCCGATGAGCTTTGTTACGAGATGTACTAGAAGCGAAACGAACCACAGAGTCGACAAACAATTTTTTAAACGCTCAAGGCGATTTGTAAATAGAAAGAAGCCAAAGTGCGCATAACAATATATGAAAATAACGTATTTTGAGAACGACAGCGCGTAAAATGACAGCCAGAATTGAGTTTTTGGAAATTGAGCCAAAATACGCTCACACGATAATAAAAAGCTTCACATGCCGTTAAACCAGTGTACGACAATAATAAACGTACTGGGGTTTTCTGCCTGACAGTATCGATGACAACACTACGTCCACTCGTTTCTATTGTACAACCTACACCGTGTACGCTGCCAGTACGCAGTTTTTCTCTTTCCAAACTAAATTTGATAAAATGTCCAAAATATGCGATATTTTTCATCTCGCGAATACCAATAAAACCACAACAACACAAATGGAGAGTAAAGCTACGATAGATTATGAGCAAAGATGGCAAGAAATGGCTGTTTATGTCCTCTCTAAGCACTTTGTGAAACCTGACCCTACACCGCGAGTTCTCGCACCATGTACGTTAGATACACTAGTGTAACGCTACAATTTCTCAACGTTCATTCGTAAAGATCCATCCCTACGCAACCATACCTTACTGACGTTATTAGTGTGTACCAACGGACCTATAGAGAGTATAGAGTCATTTGTCCCCACAAAACGTAGCTTCAAAGACATTAAATACACTCACAACAACACGATAAAAGGCGACATGCGTGCACTAGAGAATTGGCTGGACATGGCTAACATGTAGCTGAGAAAAATCGAGTCTGCGCAGTTTTTTAATGCAGACTCGCTTTTACAGCGATGAAACTATACTAGTTATAGTTATACGCTGCTTGTACATACGATAGAACAACCTTTGTAAATAAATAGCCTTCTTGAAAAAGTCCCTGAATTCCACCGCCAATTTAAAAGTCGTTTAAACGAAGTACTTAGCAAAGGGTAAGGTATCAAACGAAACAATACGTGTGGTTTTAGAGGTGGTAATAATTTACAATTTAAATGAGTCTAAACGAAGAACCTTCGTCGTCATCGTCAGAGCTATCGTCTTGATCTGGTAATACCTCTTTAGGCTCTGAAATCTCTTTTTCCTGCTCTGGTTCTTTGTTTTCTACAGTTTCGGTTTTTTCGCCTTCTGCGGTTTGGTTTGGCTTATTTTCTTGTGATTCGCTTTGTTCAGGCGTTTTTTCTGTTATAGCCTTGTTTGTACCATCATCCGCTATTTGTCTGATGTTGTATTTTTTGAACTCTTCGAATTTTTCGACTGTGCCGAGGAAACCAACTGTCATAAGTACTCTTATAACTAGTATACGTTCTGGTTTATCACGTCTAAATAGATGATTGACTGACATTGTCTCTCGGATGAGATCTTTGATATCTTGTTTTTGTTTTTTTATGCCTGTATTATTAGTTACTTTCAAATCAATATCATACTAAACGTAGGCATTAATAAGGGCTAAAACAACTTGTCTAGATAGATTATATATGTGAGAATACAAATAACGTACCGATATAGGGATATCATTGGGGTAAGCTTTAGGAATAAACAACTTTATCCGCTCTAGAATCTCACTTGCTGGGAATGTAGTCTGTATAGGCAAGAACCGGTTACAGTATCTGGAAAGGGTTTTAGATTATGGTGATGAGTGTGTTGTATTGAAACGGACCTTGTACATTGCTCCTTAGTCTCGATAATACGTTCAAAAATTTTAGTTACAAATGGGTTTATTGGGATTGTACTGTCAACGCAAGCCATGAATATGTAGCTCTGTGCTGGTTCAAGCCAGTAGAATCTATATTAAAGAACATGAGCGACATTATAGAGGTGTAACGGGTTAATTGGCAAAAAGTTAGAATCCCTGAATAAAATTGTACCTTCTCGCTTCTGTTGATTTCAATTCTGATAATTCTGCTTTTAATTCATCTGCAAATGATATGTCTTTATCTTCCGTTGTAGTTTCTTTTGGTTCAACAGGATAGAACTCTTTTGAAAACTGTATTGCGTTTAGTAAGCTTCAGGAGTGCGTTAGTAATAGTAGACGTACTCTGTTCAGTAAAATAGTAAGTTCCTACACAGAACGGTTAGATTCATTGTTTAATGCGTGATTTGGGTCGAGTAAACGCGAAAATAGGTATAGGTTGCGTTTTTAAGCGTACTTGTGTGGCTTTTTTTTCTCGTCTTCTATCCACGCTCACCAATATACCACGCAGGTTATCTGTGAACGCAGGACCATTCTTTTGTTTTTTCTACGCTACATTAACGTACTATTTTGCTTAATATACGCACAGAAGCTGTTTTATAATAGTTACGCTTTCTCTTGTTATTATTTTTACGTGACATTCTATCTTTCGTTCAAAGCGAGTTGAAAAAATCACATGAAAGATATTGACTGAATAAGTTCGTTGTGCTGGCCTGTACTGTACATGAGTTGCGTCTTCCAGTGCTTGAGGCTCTTGTGCTGCGTTGGAGACCGTCCTAGGCATTTTGCAGTAGAAGTAGCTCCGCTAGAGGAAGAAGAGGCCCTAAACGAGGGTGTAGATCGTACTCACGACATTGAGGAACCGTTAAATACATTATCAACGGAAGAAGCTGAGTTGGCTGAACAAATAAAACGTACGTACCACGCTGTTTTGCGCTTTTAAGTACATAAAACTGGTGTAAACACAATCCAATATAATCCTAAACCAAACTCTTTAAATTGCACTTTTTCACGCCATAACTCGTCAAAACCCGCGTTATTCCTTGTATTTTGGTTCCCCCGTCTGCTGAACTTTTACATCTTGACATTCTGCGAACGCCATCGGTTTAACTTCAACACGCTGTCCATGCTTCCCTTGGCTGTTTTTAAAAGCTAATACGACGTTTAGAAGCATTATCAGAACCGCAAGCATCAAATAATGACACAACAACGTTACTAGCGTATATTGATGATGTTCTTTCGGATATACCTTCAGAGATACTACCAGTAGTTATATACGATATGTTTAGTCATGAAAGACGAAGATGGAAGCATGTCAGCGAGGATAAAGCGTTTTCTTGGCTTCAACAATGTGTGACTAGTATTTTGAGTATCAAAGAACAAGAAGAGCTATTACAGTTGGTATTGGACTTACCACCAGCAGTACTTGGTGATGAAGAAGGTATTGTAACGCTATACAAGTATAGCGTTAAATCACGTCAAATTTTCTTTTCGAAAACAAAGATGACACATTGTGACATGTTTTTCTGTGAATTGAAAGCACTGTTTGTTATTTTTGTTAATGTATATTAATAGCTCGAGAGTCTACACGTGTATTGGTAGATATATTTTCTGATATAAGAAGAGCACATAGCGAGCAGAGACGAAAGTTTCCTCGATATAAAAATTTGGTAAAATATCAATTGTTTCTCTTTTTACGTTTTCTCTTTTCTTTTGACAGTTTGAACTTTTAGACTCGTATGGCTAGTGAAGAGCTTCATAAAGCATTTTGTAGACGTGTGGATATGTCGGTATGCTTAGATTAGTGTTAAAAAAGTGATAGTGATTTTTCTTTTGTAGGATATTTTGAATCATATTGCTCGTACTTTAAATCCGAGTGAACGCTTTCGTATTGTTATGGCTCAAGTGTTACTTTCAAAAATATTTCCAGCTAGAAGCGATGAACGTATTGACATAATTAAAGTATTTTTCGATGGTGCTATTTGTGCTACAGTCCTAGAAAGGTAACAACAGCTTTTCTTTCAAAAAATGGATTCTCATTTTTTTCTAATTTTTTTTCACAGGGACATCAATGAGAGTCTGATAGCCTTGTAAATAATAAATCTCACAAACAATGTAGCCTTTTATGATTTAAGTAGCAGTGGTGGATAAATATTTCAGTGCAAGCCGTTTGAAGAAAGCTCATCCTTTTTAGTTTAGGCCGAGTTGTAAGCCTTGTTTTGTCATCGTATACCGTCCAGGAGATAGTATATAGATTTGTTGATATGTGATAGGCATGCGTGCGGACATAGGCTCGCAGATATGAACACGGGTCGTAGTAAAGCTTGAGTATATTCGCAATGGCTCAACGAGACCGGTGAATGATCAGTTTTATATGCAGGGCGTAGTCTGTCAGTCTACACGATCAAACCAAGTCTTCTTGCTGCAACAATATATGACGGTAAATATACTCGTAATGGCGCTAAACACGCATGAATGCTAGCTAGAGCGTATTAAAAACAAGTATGAGTGGTTTTTTAATTCGAAATTGGATACTGCATGTAGTATGATAATGCACACTTACATCTTACAATTTTTTACAAAGAGCGCACGGAATGTGCGCACGTATGTTATGTGCGTGCTTTAGAGACGTTTTAGTAAAACTGGAGTGATACCACAACCTTTTATTTTAGTAGCTTGTGCCCTTTATAAATAATTCATGATTATTTACTATTGATTGGCAAGGTAAACCTCCTTTACTTAGAATGGGCAGGTACCAGAGGCAATGGATTTACAGGATGGGTACGACTAGTTTGTAGGTAATAGTTATTAGGGTTGACAGGATTGACTTGGGCGATAAGGGATGGCTTGCAGAACGGTAAATATGTAGTGTTACTTAGTATAGCTAACTATTGGAGATCGGTTACTTCAGGGCAATGTTTGTTTAATAATAATAATCCATAAATAAAAAATGGACTCATATTTTTGTTTTGCCACGTTTTTTTTTTGGACAGAAATATTCCAAAATTGTAAACCGAGGTTGAGTCCCTTTTATAGTGTGATTTCAGCTTTGAACTCTAGCAAGAATTGTTGTTCATGGTGTAATGGACCAAAGGTATTTTTATTTGATCTGTTTTCTTTCTAAGTATTATTATTACAAGGTCACCTGGTTTTGTTAAGTCATTTCTAGATCAGGTGAAGATCTATTCTTATGCAACATAACCTCTTTTAGCCATGGTAAAAAAGTCTTGATGGCTAAATGGATACAAAGTATACAAGAAGCAATGAATACTGTGTTTATGGCTATCATTACCAATATAAAAGCAATCTTTGCTTTACTTATTTTACCTTCAAATGGCTCTGCAGTCAATACAATAGGTTTATCATAACGGGATACTTGAGAATCATCAATGGCCTAAAGAATAAATCAGAATTGAAAAGAGAAGGTGCTTTATCATTCTTACACTGCGAATACGTCCAATGCTGAGTTCTGGTACTATTGATGCTCCTTCAATAAACAAATGGCTGTCAGTTTCACTATCAAACCAACCTTGCATGCATGGATCATCAGTCTTTTGTGCACAAGAGGTACTACCTAGACCAACAAGTTCAAGATCTGGGACTTTACATCCAACGAAGAATATAATTTGTTCCTACAACAAACATGTCAATCACAAAAAAAATTATACACAATCTCATGATAAAAACAAAAGGTAATTCTTGGCGTGACATTGATATTGATCATAATCGGCTTTATATTGAATTAAACTAATGCTGAAAGAAAAAAGTTGACACAAAATCAAACGTACAGTTCCATTAAGAAGATTTGTTCCAGGGTTAAGTGAAACAGGTGCAACGCAATAACCTGTACTAATACACTTAATATTAGATGGGTTAGGGTTAAAACGTGAAGGCGTAGAGCAAGCCCCAGCACTAAAGTAACCCCATCTAAAAAACAAGTAAGTATAAGAAAAAAACAAGAAACAAAGACATACTTTGATGAATCGCTTACTACTTCAGAAGGAATATCAAATTGATAACCAAACCCTTCAAAATATGATACATCATCACCACTCTGTATTGCATTTTTATCGTCAATATCAATAACACGTGTACCTAAAACCAAAAATCAAAAAAAAAAACAATTCCCATTCGGTCGACACCAAAAACGGATTTAGAGAAGGCGCTAGCAGTTAAATAGAATGCTACACAGGTCCGTACCGAGACTGATAGTTAGCATGTAAGGTCTACATACTGTTCCAAGGAGTATTGCTAAGATTATAGCCGTAAAACAAGCCAATAGAGCAAATCCAAGTCCGAGCTGCATGAATATCTTATCAATAGATTTATCCTTCTCCTTGAACGTCGCATACGCCAGGAAGTAAGTAGCACCTCCTAAAAAGCCAATACAGGCAAAAATAATAACCTAAACGGGTATTAGCCATTTTACGCCTGTTAATGCTTAGTGGTGCACGTATAAACCCAATATGCTGGTTTTTGAGAGAAACTATCAACGTACTACTAAAATTAACCATTTGCTCCCTTTGGCTTCTTTTATTAGACCCAAACCAAACCCAATACCGTTTATTGGTATTAAAAGTAAAAAACCAATCGCAAGAGCGTAAAACGCTCTTTTATGAGCAGCTGATATATCCACCATTCTTCCAGACTTGTGGTGTAATTACACGACAAGTTTAGTGATTTAAACTGCTTCTTGGGTCACTCTGCACACTTTTCAATGAAAGGCCCAATAGAAGTCTTGCCAATTCCTCGGCTGTGCTTGCCTTCTATGAAAAACCAGCCATTGAATCAAGGAAAGGTTATAAAAGCAGTTCAACGGGTCGATCTAACCGACTTAGCCGTTGTAAACACAGACAAAAGTTTATGCACAAAATTAGTTAAAACAGACTCATTAATTAATGGGCTTTTCAGCCACTCGACATGTAGAACTTCGTATTTTACAGCGTGAGACTAATCCGGATGAAAAAAAAGTGTCAGGTGGTTGACAATGAAGTCAACTTCGCACAAAGTCCGAAAGAAGCTAGTGCCGCCAATGTAAGTAATTGATAGAAACTGTATGCTTATTAACTGAGTACCAGTCGTATTTATATGATCAATCCATAAGGCTTGATCGTCTTTTAGTACACTCTTGGAGAAGCGAGAACATCTTAATATGACAACAAGTTCATGAAACAATACTCGTAGTTTTTATCACTTTATGTACGAAAGGTTCACTAGTGTTCTAGAGAAAGTTCTACTGACAAACTCACCCATTAGTCGTTTGACTTAAGGGTAGACAGATTCATATATTACTTTAACAAAAAATGATGCAAACTGTTTCTTATAATCAAAGTTTGTTTTATTCGTTACTACGTGGTTTTGTTTTAAGATTTAGGTGGTCCCATTGCAGGTTGTCCCATTGCAGGTTGCTGTCCCATTGTTGGTTGATATGTAGGTGTAGTATAAGGCTGTTGAGGAACTTGGGCATATGGTTGAGGATTGTAAGCACCACCGTATTGAGGATATTGAGAGTTGTTTACAGGTACTAAAAGAAAATGAATTAGTTTGAAAGAGTTAAACGTATTTTGAATAAGCACCTGTCACGTGGACTTCTCTTCTTCGCCTGTTATTCCTTCGTACTACGAGTACAACGATAACAACAATTAAAATCAAACAAGCGCATCCGCCACCAATCAGACCCAATACAATAGAAAGTACGTAATCTTGGGGAAGGTGTTATTTTTTGTAAAACTGAAATAAACTTCGGGTTTGCGAGATGTTTGCTTGTAACGTACGAATTGGGTTTGTCCACGAGCATTCAGATCTTACAAGAGCCCAATCACCATAACAATACGCGCTCGAATCGGTACAAGAAGCTGTATTTCTACAAAAAACAGAGTTTGAAAAAGTGATAAACCCAAAAGTTTAAGAAGTGCTCCTTATAAAATGTCACGTGAGGATTTTTTTGCAAACGTTGTTCTAATGGAACGTTTAAAACACGTACCTGCAGTATCCACAAAAAGTATCCATGGCAACACACGTCTCACATCCAACAGCAGCGCTACAAGAACCTTTGGTTTAAAGTAAGCACAATACGATTATCTCGCAGTTTAGAGATGATAGAGCGGGTTTAATGAGGAGAGAGCGTACATGAGCTTACTGAGAATCCGTTATCGCAGAATATTGAAGCTTGGCATTTACCATCAACAGGACACCAACTACATGAGGGATAATTTGAAGTACAAGAAGTACAAGAATAATACTCGCTACAATCTTGTGCGAGTGTTATGTATAAAAGGGTAGCAACAACAGCAAAAATAGTCGCGTATTTCATCACGTGTTGTAGTTATTGGTTGATTTTGTTAATTTTGAATTAGATTTGTGTTGACTGTCGCTTCAGCTTGTTTTAGAAGAGCCTCACCTATGTTCGCTTGTAATACGGTATTAATTTCTAATTTCTTGTAGCTTTGATTATTCAACCAAACCTAAAATTTCACGAACACAAAACGTTTTTCCGACAGTTTTCTTGTTTCTTTGTCACGTTTTTAGGAATCTTGGCCTCAAGCGAAGTCGTAAAAGATGTGCCTGTACGAGGCAATCTAATATTCGTAAGTTGCCCAGTTCGTGGAAACTGTGAAGTACCAGGCAACAGGTTCGAGGTTAGAGAAACAGTAACAAGGCCAAGGAGCCATAAAATGGCATGAATTAATAGTGCTTTTTGCATGTTAACCTACTAGGCACTGGCACATCCAGGCGTAAAGAGGAGTATTTAACGTGAGATCGTTACAATCTCAAAGAAACTTACAAGCGCTCCCAAAGTATCTTGCGCTGAGTGTACGGTATTAACATAGCGTAATAATCTGTTTCAGAGTATAAGAGACAAGTGCATATGCAAACTGTTTATTACAATCAAAGTTTCTTTTATTTGTTACTAGTGGTTTTGTTTTTAAGATTTCGGTGGTTGCCCCATTGTTGGTTGATATGTAGGTGTAGTATAAGGTTGCTGAGGAACTTGAGCATATGGTTGAGGATTGTAAGCACCACCATATTGAGGATATTGAGAGTTGTTTACAGGTACTAAAAGAAAATGAATTAGTTTGAAAGAGTTAAACGTATTTTGAATAAGCACCTGTCACGTGTACTTCTCTTCTTCGCCTGTTATTCCTTCACACTACAAGTACAACAATAACAACAATTAAAATCAAACAAGCGCATCCGCCACCAATCAGACCCAATACAATAGAAAGTATGTTCTCTTGGAAAAGGTGTTGTTTTTTTCAAAGAAAGAAACTGAACAGTGGTTTGCGAAACATTCTCACTTACGAAATGGGTTTGTCCACGAGCATTCAGAGGCTACAATAGCCCATTCACGGACACAAAATTCGATCGAGTCGAACAAACCGCTATATTTCTTAAAGAGTGAAAAAAAATGAATCCGAAACGTTTAAGAAGAGGGTCGCGGTATTACATGTCACGTGGAGGTTTTTTCAAAATCGTTCTCATCTACCGTTTTAACACACGTACCTACAATACCCACAGAAAGTGTCCATGGCAACACATGTCTCACATCCGATAGCATCGGCACAAGAACCTTGGTTTATTATGAGTACGAGTACCTCGCTGTTTAATGAGGAGAGGGAGTAATGGCACCTGCTGATAACGATGGCTCGATTAGTAGATAATAAATAAGTAGATACAAAATCAAATATACTAGTATTGAATTTAACAAAGCAAGCACCTCTTTTATCAGGAGGTGACATTTCAGAAGTTGTTCTTGCATGTGATTTTTTGGAAAGTATTGTTCTTTTGCTATGTTGGTGCAACATTGTTAAAATTTTTTAAGACTAGGCGGCCAAACCCAAGGAGGAAAAAACTGTTTATGTGATAACAAAAAAGTTTGTTTATTTCTTCTATTCTTTTATACTTCACTAAGACGAAATCTTACATAACTAAAGTGATTCCCTCTACCTTCTACCAGGTCGGCGTAGAAAATGCGCCAGCCAGCCGAAGTGCTTTTATACCTTTGTCACTCACTTTTGTTCCTCCCACGCTAATAGTGTGAGCACCTGCTAGGGCATTAACACATTCATCTGTAACACTTGTATATCTCAGAGAAATATTGTGGACGCCACCAAGTGCTTTTACACCTTCATCTGTAACTGTAGTGCCAGCTAAATCTATAGTGTGTACACCTGAAAGTGCTTTGACCCCTTCATCTGTAACTGTAGTGCCAGCTAAATCTATAGTGTGTACACCTGAAAGTGCTTTGACCCCTTCATCTGTAACTTTAGTTTTCCTAAGATCAATCGTATGAACACCACTCAACGCTTTTATACCTTCATCCGTTATCAGGGAAGAATTGGCAAGTTTAATGGTATGAACTCCTGCAAGTGCTTTTAATGTTTCATCTGTAACTTCAGTGTACACCAGGTCAATGAAATGGACTCCTGCAAGTGGTTTTACACCTTCATCAGTCACTCTTGTAAAACGAAGGTATATTGTGTGAACACCAGCAAGTGCTTTTACACCATCATCTGTAACTTTAGTTCTTTCCAGAATAATTGTGTGAACACCAGAAAGAGCTTTGAGACCTTTATCTGTGATATTAGATCCCCAAAGGTTGATTTTGTGCACGCCGGCCAGTGATATAACACCCTCTTCTGGAATATGACATGCTGCAAGGTGTATAGTATGAACACCTGCCAAAGCTTTCATTCCTTCAATTGTAAATTTCTTGTTCATTCCAAATCTGATTGTATGAACGCCCGCAAGTGCTTTCAAGCCTTCATCTGTTATTGAAATTCGCTCTAAACAAATTGTATGAACCCCTGCAAGTGCTTTGACACCCCTGTCTGTAACCTTGGTATCATTAAGGTTAATTGTATGAACACCAGCAAGTGGTATCACACCTTCATCTGTAACTTTAGTTCCTTCCAGATTAATTGTGTGAACCCCAGCAAGAGCTTTTACACCTTCATCTGTAAATTGAAAACAACAACTAAGATTAATCGTATGAACACCTGCCAGAACCATGAGCATCTCGTCTGTAACCACTCCAGCCAAATTAATCTTGTGAACTCCTTTAAGCGCTTTAATACAATCAATAGTACACTCGCAGCTGTCGAAATCCATTGTGTGAACACCAGCAAGCGCTTTTAGACCTTCAGCTGTAACTTTCGTCGCTCTATTAAGGCCAATAGTATGAACACCTTTAAGCGCTTTGATGCCTTCATCTGTTACTTCAGTACTACCAACATTAATAGTGTGAATCCCAGAGAATACTTTTATTGAACTATCTGTGGCTTTGGTATATCTTAGGTTGATACTATGAGCACCTTTAAGCACTTTTATACCTTCATCTGTAATTCTTTGCACTCCGTGAAGATTGATTGTATGAACACCTTTAAGCGCTTTTAAACCTAACACGTGATAAGCTTTTCAAAAAAACGTGTCATCATCGTTGAATACAAAATTAAAAAAACGTGATTGGAGTTGTATTAAACTGGTAATTTCATCAGAAGCTTCGCGTTCCATCGTAAAGTCAAGCACCGAGTGAAGAAGAGTTGTGTTATTCGAAGTTGTAAAAGAGAATAACACTAAGTCATGTTTGACTTATCTTAGAAAACAGAAATTACTCGTATAATCGTATTAAAATACGATAAACGAACATGAGTGTTTTCAGACCGGACAGTCCACGTGTTTAAGTTTGAATGAGTTTGAATGAGTACCTTTGTCTGTTATCAGAGTTCTCTTTAGGTTGATGGTGTGTACACCTGATAAGAACGATAATGCTTCGTCTGTTACATTGGTATACTTAAGATTGACACTACGAACGCCTTTAAGCAGTTTGATGCCTTCGCTTGGCACTGATTTGAGTACTTTTACATTGGTGTGTTGTAGAGCGCCCTTGTACTTTGCGAAAGCCTTGGCATCATCTATCGTCTTCAACGTCGCGCTGTAGTACCCAATAACATCATGAACAATTGCAGCAAGTCTGCTACAACTCTGAGCGGCTGAATAACGTGCTTTGGTAGTAAAACAGAGAATGACGCCCAAAATCTCATTAGGCAGTGTAAAGAGGTTTGCGTTAACCTTTGTACGAGGGTCAGACGGTGTGTATTTATCCATTTGGCTAAAATACATTAAAAAACAGCGTTTTGTGACTTTATCCAGTTCTCTTACGTCAGTTGGCGTTTATTCTCAGCTCCTTTGTTATCTACCTCGGACTGAGTTCGTTTTGGATACATGGCAGCACGTTGGCTAATAAATAAAAACACGCGTTTTTACTACCAGTGACCAGTCTGTGTGGTTGTTACAAACAATTACTTACAACCCAGTTTCTGAGTCAGAGAATATTCAGATGCTGATTTCCAGAAGTTCCGGAAATTTTCCGGAAGGTTCATGTAACCATTTCCAGCAGCTTACAAACAAAAAAGAGTTTATTTACAAGCAAATATACAGTGGTTTCGCGTCTTTCGTGTTGAAGAGACGTGACAAATCTGCAGTAGACACATTTGCTCACTCCAAATTGTTCTAGCAATGTAGAAGTGTCAATTAGCGTTGTTTGCTTTGTACCGCTTGAAGTGTCATTTAAACATGCGTGCTTTTGGTGTTTTTATGTTTTGATGACAATCAAAGCAAAAGCGAGCGCTAGGTCCTTCTGAAAAAATTTTCCAGTTTTTCCTGAAAGTCCAGAAATCAGTGCAGCGATGAAGCGAGGAGGTAAAACGCACGCACGTTTTTTTATTGTCTGAACATGTGCAACATTTCAATCTGATGTTTAGTATACACCAACTATAATCTCACCCTCCGACAACACTCTTGTATGATCTTTTGAGTTTCGACAACCAGATACCATCGAAAATATTGTACAATCAACGTGTATGTCCTTGGCGCCTATTTGAACAATAGAGTTGTTCATAGTACCTGGTACTGTCTTATCTTCAGAAATCTGGATATTGCTTGAGATACACATATTTATACCAAAGTATAAACTCCCATGTATGTGGAACTATGACTATTGAATATTGAGCATTACTTTATTGATTACAAATAATTTTATGTTGATCAGTAATATTTGTAACGTTTTTACCAAGAGACAAACAATCACCCCAATAAGGTTGTTTATCATTTTCATTGAAAGTAACAATAGTGTTCTCAAATGAAATGTTGTTAATGTACTCCAAGTAAATACCGTTTGTATTTGATTTAACTTCTTCTGGATACTGCCAAGAAGGTCTATAATCACGTGATGGGTGAGTCCAATTACTTGTCCACTTGTCAATATTAATGTGAACATTAGAAAACTTTATCATGTCAAGTGATGTTGTTACACCTGATAACATTGCTCCGTTTTCACTTTTTGTTGTAATGTTCTATCATTAATGTTAACCACTATTTTTTGGTATGAATTGGTGCTCAATGAGCGTGGAAGGTTGAGATGGCTAGCAATCAAATTTATGCAGTGCTAGCTTTTTTTTTTAATTCCAAAATTAAATGCCTTGTTGTACCTTGAATGTGATATTAGAGACCTTTCCTATCATATCCCCCTTGTATCTTTGAATAGCTGTGATCCAAATTGGCTCGCCATCACCCCACCACCGATGTGCGTTCATTCGTGTTTCAATCTAATTTTTTACTTTAGAGACAGAATAGACATACAAAGTAGTGTGTTAGGAGTTATTCACATACCGTCATGTTCGCATATGTTACGTTTGTCATGTTTCCTGGACCTCTCACTTGAATACCAATGCCCCTATGATAACATTAGGATAGATATTTATCAATAGAAAAAACCTGTTAGAATCCCAAATGTCGATATCATGAAAAATAATGTTTTTGTAGTTCGCATTAAATGATGACCCAAACTTTATTGCTGAACTCTTTGACCTAATACGACAGTATCTTACAGTCACATTAAGAGCGTCACCATACTAAATACAGAATTAGAAGAATCTCAAACATTTCAAAAGGTTCTTTGTAAGTACCTCTTCAGAACTTGCTTTTAAACATACACCGTCATCCCCAGTACTTACATTACATCGCTGCACCAAAACATTGCGTGAAGAATCAATATCAATACCTACAATAAGGAAGTAAGATGACTAAATAAACATTGACCAAATACCATCGTTGTTTGGCCACCTAGAAGAGGAAATAAGAACGAAGTTTTCTAATGTATGAAAGAATGACTGTTTTCTGTATTGGATTTATTTTGTGCCTTAGGTCTCCTTGTACGGTTACGTTATCAATTATAACGTTTTCACAACCTTGGTAATGTGACGTCCAGTCTGGAGAGTTACTCAAAGTAACACCTTGAACAAGTATATTCGAGCAATTTATAAATTGTACTTGTCTTGGTCTACACTCTCCCACACAGCCGTTGATATTCCATGTAAATGGCTGATACCTTCAAAAATAAGCTTGATAACTAATCCATTAATAATTACCTATCATCAATAGAGCTGTAGTATTCAATCATTCCAGGAACCTTTATTGTAATAAGTAGATTAGTGACATGATTTTAGTGTGCTATTAACGTACTGCTTGACCGTTTACAGTACCGTAGCCACGTATTCCAATCTTGTTTTTATCATTGGCATAAATAAGCCTCCACAATGATGGATCATCTGGGTAATCCTTCGGGTTTAAAGAACCTTAAAGGCATTAAGAACAAAGAGTACAAAATAGAAAACACTATTTTTTTTTTTTTGCCGTGTCCATTGGTTCCTTTTGGTCACGTGACGCAAAAAAGCTTTTTCAATTTTCAAAAGTTGTACCTAGTATTTCTACATCTTTACCTATCCACAAGCAAACGTTTGATAGTAGTATGATCTGACCTGTTAAATATTTTCCTTTTTCAAAAGAAACATAACGAAAACCATCTGTTGATACAGTTCCGTTTTCTGACGCGTATTCGATAGCTTTCTGAATAGAAAGGGTATCTAACGTTTTACCATCACCTTTGGCACCAAAAAGTGTTACACTAACAGCATGTGGTGGTACTGTCATTGGTAGAACCGGTACAACCATATCAGGTGCTTGGGATAGGACGCTACCAAACGTTGCCAATAAAACGAGAAGAACACCGAAAACATGTTCACTAGCACTGTAATTAACACAATAGTATCCATCGAATATCTATCCTTACTTTTCCGTCATCACGTGTGATACTTCTGGTGAAAATGTAATAAGTGATTGATTTATTTGACTATGTTTTACTTAGTCGAGCACCCTTCACGTTACATATATATAGCACAACAAGCCTCTTTACAAGTTTTGTTATGTGTATTCGTTGATTAGATATTCCTCTCCGCCTCCTCACTCGTTCCTTTACCCGTTTGAGTTTGATTGCATGATTTACTTTTCTGTTGATTACTGTTTCTTCTTTGACAATACACAATCCATCTAAGAGAAAGCGACAATTCTTTATTCAAGTTGACGGCTATGCCATGGATTCGAATACATCCAAGGCAAGGGAATGTTGTGCCAGTAAGGTATAAGTCGTGAAACACGAGTACTTCTTAATTGTTGCAGCAAGCGATAGTTGAAGTTACAATAAAAATACCAACAGATCGAAGTGTCATATTGCGATGTTTACAGCTGAAGGTATCTCGATACACTCTTATTTTGGCTTAATTAAGGTGTATTTAGGTGATTCTGATCGGTTTATTATCATTAAAACTCCATCGAGACCTATAATCAATTTGGTATTTCAGAGCTTAAAAAAAGCGATATCAATTCAATGTAAAGAGTCAGTTCTGGAGGCTCAGGTGCAATTCTTTACAAGGTGCACGAAAAAATTATCTTCCTGGATACTCACAGCTGCAAGGTGAATTGGGGACCTGGCTTGGTCGCCGTAAAAGTATGGAAACAGAGTAATGAAGATAATTTAGACGAGAAATCACTATTTTAAGGTATCAACCCACACTAGCGCTGTTCACTTTGTTACTAATTATGTACTTAACAGTCAGGTTCAGCATCCAAATATAGTGTTGTTGATGGCAGCTGTAATCGAGCTTCCTAAATTTGGGATAGTGATGAATACATGGAACTCAAGAGTTCATCAAAATAAAGTAAGTTGTTTTGAAGTGAATTACCTTCTAAACACCTTGCAATAGACTGAGCTTACTGCAAAGGAAAAGATAAATATTCTATTAGATACAACGAAGGGTATAAATCACATACATAGGCGGGGTACGTGAGGATCGATACTATCCAAACAACAATATGATACTTTTTGTTATAAGGCTTCGTTCATGCTGATTTGAAGAGCCTCAACTTGCTTCTATCAAGAGATTGTACAACCACAAAAATATGCGATTTTGGATTGAGCAATACTACAAGAAAACCAACGGATGGTATCATAGGATCAACACATTGGGAAATATAAAGGACACTCTAAGACTCCAAACATAATCGGGTACTTAGATGGCACCTGAAGTGATAACAAACAGCGGAGTTTCTAACAAAGTGATGTGTGTAGGTACCCTCAATACTTATTTCTCTAATTGGAAATATCTCGTCTTGGCGTGGTTTGCACGTGCGCTGCAAGAATTACTACATCATCACAACTAAGGGTTTGTGGAGGGTAAATCGAAGTATAAGGAATGACAACAGATTTTAAGTAATTTGCTATTTTATTAGCTTCTTTGTTTTAAAAACATATTCAAACACTTCTTTATCTGCGAGGTCCATAGAATGGTATGTAATCAATCAACCTGAAAGTCTAAGAAAAAAACCATTGAGTAAATACAAGGATAACAAAACAACTTACAGCTCCATTGTTACGTTTAAACACACGAATCATCAAGTCCTTTAACATCACAGGATAAGGCATATCATCAACGGATACCTTAGATACTACAGGAACTTCACCAGCAATAGTCTTACCAGCTGGGTAATACTTGACCTTCCTCTTTGGTTTGTTGACATGGCATATATCAACGACTAAAAAAAAAAAGTGTTATTTGAGGTGATACTAAAACGGCGAAAGGAATTGTTGCTGCGTACTGAATCCTTGCTCAGCAGCTGATTTATATAAAGATACACCAATGTCAGCATCTTTTGAATCCCAATCGTTACTTAGACAGAAGTGTTGTTCCATAAAATGAACCGTTTTACTCTTGTCATCAAATTTAAGGTTACCAGATAATTGTTTCTTAGCTTTGTCATAACTGAGAACTCCCTACATTAAAAATTAACAACTTCCGAGTATGCTGTAGTAGTACATACCTTCCAACCATATCTTTTTGTCAATTCGCCCATAGTACCTTGCCAGACAGAAGAAACATCTAAAGAAAGAAAGAAATCAGAATCAAGAAAATCAAAAGGTATGAATTTTGTTTCGTTCTTTCTTTGTCCTAATGGACAACCTTGTTGTCTATTTAGATGTAATACGTACCGCAAGTGTTCACTGTGATAGAATCAAAACGAGCGTAAAGAGGTATATCATCGATTTTGGTTTCAGCAAAGACATTGTACATGCCAACTCTGACAGGATTTTTATGTGTTTGTCTCCTCACTTTGTAATCAAAGTAGTCTGCACCAGCAACATTCAAGTACAACTCCAATAATTTTCCTAAAACAACACACGTGTTAAAATACTAAACTCAAAAAAATAACACATCCAAGGCGCATAACTACCAAAGGGGCAGATAGTTTGTGGTTTTTTTTGGATTTTTTTTTTCAAAAGAACAAGAATTACAATTGTGTACCTTGCGAATAAGTATTTTGAGTCTCCAGTATGTGTACATCAACACGTTCACCCTTTTCCCATTCAATCTTAGCAATAAGACCAGGCATACTTGGATGTTTTATTGGCAAATACCTGATAGAAAGCGTTAAGTTGAGCATTGTGAAGTGGAATTATTGATTGTTCAATAAACCGTTATTTAAAACGTTACAAAGTGTTCTATGAAGTGAATTATATGCGTATTAAAAGCCGTACATTGTTTGTTCCTTCATTCCAGGAGCGAATTGAGCGCCAGGCATGTTCAGACCTCTCATTCCACCAAATGAGTAAACCCATCCTAGTGATACAGTAATTGTTGGTTTACCTCCTTTGGACTTATATCCTACACTCATATTAATGATTTAGAGCATAACTGGGTGCGTAGATGGGTTTATACGAGTTTTGAGACGTTAACGATTATTGGTTTTACCCATGATAGAAAACGTTGCGCTTGCGCGTTTAGTACCTTTTTCAAGCTGCAGATCGTATGTTTGAAGGACCGAAGGCCATTGTACTTTCTTTGCGTCGATAGTTACTGTAGCAACCTTGTCGTCTATTTTAAATAGGTTTAGCTTTGAAATGGGTAAAAATAACAATAAAATACCAGCGCTCAGTTTATCGTAGTCGTAGATAGTAATGATGTATTTTGAGGCGGTTCCAAGATGCGGGAAGTGATGATTCCAAACAGGATTAAAGTTCTTTGTCACAGTTCCAGTTTTAGTGCTTTTCTCGCCCGCCTAGTTTTCTCATTAGCGCTTTGAACGAGATAACGAGCAGATTTAAAGTACATCGTCAGTTTTAACTGTAATCTTCGCATACGCGTCTATTTTACCAAAGGTATCGGCTAGAGCGTTTATGTTAGAGAAATTAGATCAACGATTTTTGTGCCTTTAGGTAAATTATTAGCTTTGTGGAGAAGAAACAACGCTTGTGTTGGAGCAGCCATTGCGATCACTGTATTTTTAGGAATCTACTTGAATTTTTCACACAATAAGATTTCGGGTACCCGAACCGGAAAAGGTAAAATCTATTTATTGATGGTGTGGGGAGAAAAAGCACTTCCATCATACTTTCTTTACATTTCCAGATTTTACACTCCACCCGAACACATTTTGTGCTACACGTTATTGCGTCCTTCGTGTTCCACATCACGTGCCTCAAGTTGTTTAAACTAGACAACACATACGCCCAGCAAAAAGACGAACTGGGTTAAAGGCATCCATGGATTAGCGTACATGAGGATTTGAAAGGTTTGATACGCTCTGAAATACTGCGCGCTTCCTCATTGTATACAGTATGTATCTTGTTTTAACCAGTGCTTGTACATCAGATCTACTCAAGTGTATCTGCACTTATCAAGTCACGCGTTCAAAAAAGCATAAGAATGAGTTCAGTTGGTGGCACATGTACATGTTTATAGAAATTAAAAGTAGCTCAACATGACAAGTTTCCGCTTTGTCTACTGGCTATACAAGACTAGTAACTAAGTAACTGTAATAAAATTTGTTTTATTTACAAGAACTGATGAAACACATGTTTCGAGATGCTTGTTAGGAGATGGAAGTTTTGTCCACTTGAAACACTTGAGATTCTTATCTTTTTTTTTTGTGTTGTGGTGTTTTGTTTTTTCCTCAATCCCATACATCATCTTCTGAATCAGAATCAAAGTCATCCAAGTCATCTATTTCTTCAGCATTTCTTACTGACATAAATCGTTTCTAAATTCAAAAAATCACGTGTCAGTTACAGTACTTTTGTAGGCAATCTAGTTTTTTCATAATTTTGTATTTTTGGAATGAAAGTTTGAATGAATTTTAATGTTTAGAAACGGTTATTGTTAATGACGTACATTTAAGCTACTCAATAAAATGTGTCCAAGATCATCGCTTGAATTCTTTTTTGCTGTCTGTCTTGGATCTGGTTTTGTCATATCAACACTTGATAGTTGCCTTTTCTTTTTAAACAGCTCTGCACGAAGTACAAAAGTAGATCGTCTGAAATCTTTTTCTGCCTTCTTTGCTTCATCCGGAGTATGCTCTAAATAACAGTTAAACACATGAAGGATATTAATAAAGCAAGAAAATAGTACTTGAAAGAGACTTGACGCCATTCATTAGCGCAGCTGCTGAAGGTCGATTTGAATTTTGTGGTTTGTTTGTGATACCATTTGTTGTGTTGCCGTTCGCCTTGGGCTTTGGCGGATTTGGTGCTTGTGTTGTTATTTCTTGGGAAAGTACAAGAGGTGTTGTAGTTATAGTTGAGTTTCGGTACGTCTTCAGTTGTCTTGTAGATGAGTCTACTTTTGATTTCAACCGCTCATTTTCAGAACGAAGAATATCCATTTCGTTTTCAAAAAATTCCTATTTTGTCGGCCTTGGTTAGCAACGAAGTAGTAGAGCTATCATCATTTAAATACGAACCTGTTGATCTGTAGCTTCTTTTAATTTTGATTTCATACTCTCATTTTCAGTAGCAAGAGACTTGTTCTTCGCTTGGATCTAGGTTGAAAAATTAGATCAAATCATGTGAGTTGTTTAGTACTTGAGTCTGAGCTTGTTTGCGCTTTTCAAGTTTCTCCTTTTGGTTAGTTATCTCGCTTTCAAGTTCGCTTAACTATAAGGGTTGTCAGTGTATAGTATTGTAATAGCATAAAATAGCATGTTAGTCGTCACCTTTTTATCCTTTGATGCTGTTTCATCTTTTGCTTTTTTAAGCATTGTAGAAACTTGTTTATTCTTTTCTACTGCTGCTTTATGATCACGTGATAATTGATTACGTTTAGCATTCAACTCTTCAATTTCATTTTGAAGCGTTTCTTTTTCACTTTTCAAAGAATCTAATGCGTCATCTTTACTCTTCAATGCAGCAGCTTGGCTCTTTAAACAAAAAAAAATAAGCAAATCGTAAACCTTCGATAACTTGCCTTGACTTTATCTTGTGCTGCGTTCAATCCTGATTGTAGGGACGCCCTTGTTTCTTCTGCTCTAAAAAGGGGTTAGAAGTTACCAGAACTTGAGAGTGTCATACTTTGATTTAAGCTCTTCCATCTCGTGTTGAGTGCTTGATTTTTCTTGGAGAAGTCTGTTAAGTTTTGAAGTCATCTCAGTTTTGAACGCTTCTTTGCCTTGACTCAGCTACGAAAGATGTTGTGTTAGACCACATGGATCACATCTAACAGATAGTAAAAGTTCATATCGTACTTGTCTGAACTGTGCTTCCATTTCTGCTTGAAGTTTGCTTCTGTCATCTCTTGCATTGTCATTTTGGATTTTCATTTGTTTGTGAAGATTACTATTTTCGTCTCTTAGAGCTGATACTTCAACTGAATGCTCCTCTACAAGATCCTTATTCGTCTGTTTTAACACCTCGTTTTGGTTCTAAATCATAATTAGGTTAGTTTATATCGTCTAAGAAGCTTCAAGTGCAAAAGTACCTCAGCAAGTGATAGTTGTTTTTGAAGATTAGAATACTTTGATTTCCGCTTTTCGAGCTCATCTTGCAATGACTCGATATATTGCTATCATGAACGTTATGTCATACTTTAATAGAGTAAGTGGTTACCTCTGCACTTTCTTGCATATCAACAAGACTCTGTTCGTTCTCTTCGATTGTATTTTGTTGTGTTTGTACATGTCTCATTAATTCTTTGTTCATGTTACTTTCTTTTCTTAGTTTTGATTCAAGCTTCTTTATACGATTCTCGTAATTGCTTATATTATATTCCAGACTTGTATTCTCTTCTTGCATATTACTAATCTCTTCTTTCAATAAATTCTGAGCGCGTTCTTGCTAAAGAAATGTTAAGTTATGTGAGGGTTTTTTTTAATGTGTTCAGGGAATTTACCTGTTTTAATGCTCTTTGTAGTCCTTGTATCTCGCCATTAGACTTTGATCGCGCCATTTCTAGGTACAGCTTTTCATTTTCCAATTCAATAATTCGGTTCACTTGCTCTGATATCGTGTGGCTAAAGGCAGAAAAAATTGAGAAAAAATAGGAATGTATTTTTGTGCCGCACTTCATTTCTGTTTCCTTTTGCCTGTACTGTGTATTAGCAGATTCAAATTCCTCCTCAATCTGTTCTTTAGCTTTAGCTAATCCTTCAAATAGATCACAAAGCTCTTTAAATTCATGTGTCATCTCTGTGTCTCTGTCTTTCATTCTCTTATTCAAACTTTGTAGTTTCGACGTTTGCTCTAATGTCGTACTTAGCAAGGTGATTATCTAATACACTTCACCATACCTTTGTATTTTGTTAATTCCTCCATGAATTCTGTTCTCTCTTTAGTAGCTGTATTCAGTTTTTCATCCATCGCAGTGATGACACCTCTTGCAGCACCCAAATTGAAGTTACTGTCAACAAGAGACCACACAAACTCTTCGTTATAGAATGTATTGGTAGCACTAGGTTTATACTGTTAACGCATGTTTTATATTGTTTATATTATTAACAGTTGGCACGTGCCTTCCCATACTAAGTCGTTTAATGTCTATAACAAAAAGTGTAACTGATTTAAATTTTTTTCCAAGTCCGTAATAACCAAGTGTTTTTTTATCATCTAGAAGAAATCCATTTGTTGATCCTAATTTAAAACGACTATCCACAGAATTAGTAAACATAACTGGCGTCAAGTATCTACCTTTCATCCGTGATTCCATATTTTTTCCTCAAAAGAGCAACGACCTAAGCAAAAGTGTTAAATTTATGATGACTTTGGATTGGTTTTTTTCGTACCTTCTCAACTGATAGTGCTGGGTTCACCTTTTGCAATTTTTGTGCTAGCCCATCAAATGCTGGTACAGGAGGTAATACGAAAGTAACAAGATATGACTCTCCTTGACAAACTTGTAAATGAACTGAAAAAGTAATTAGTTTTGTACAAACCTTTCTTTTTTGCCATTTCCGATTCAGTTTGTTTCACAAAATTCAAGTCCCAGTGAGGCAGGATAGATCCAAATCCGTACTTCCTGAAGTCTATTTGGATGGTTACTTAAGTTCACGTGATTTTTTTATCACGTACCTGAGCTAGGTTTGAGCCTGTAGTGTCGAAGTGTCTCCAAAGAATAACCAAAAGGTGGACGGAGTTTACATTTTCGGCAAATATTTCCGATGACCTTACGAGGCACGTGAGTTGTTATATGAATAAATATCGCTCTATATGTTTCTTTAAATGCCTGGGAGTACGTACTTGTCCCACAGTACTTGTTGGTTTTATTTTAAACACTCTGGCCTCTCCGAGAAGATTTCGTATTGCTGGAACCTATACAAAGATACAAAGATCACTATTTTTGCTCTTATACGCTTCAAAAGTATTATACGTACGCCTGTAAAGTGAAATTTTATCGTTGTCATTTCTTTGCTATCAACAAAAACGCGAGGATCTATAATCCAATAAGTACACTAAAGATTTTTTTTTTGGAACATTCTAACCCATCAATGTTTCTTTGTATGTAGTCTCAAGTTCTTTGAGTACTTTCTCGTCTCCCTGAAACAACTCTTCTTCTGTAAATTTTTGACTGAGACTATTAAACAACTTCATTCTCTCATTCCTTGGCGTTGTAGTTATCTTACGCCCTGAAAGCGAAGAACTCTGTCAAAAAAAAAATTAGTTAAAGAGGCCAAAAAGAAAACCACAAAAAAGAAATTAGAAAATCGGTTTAAACGAACATGGGTTGATAATTACTTTTAATAACTTGGTGTGAAGTGTTTCATATGCGTACCCTTGAGCTCCGTGTACTTCTAACCCACTCTGTCTCGTTTTTTAAATTCCCTAGAGCCACTTTCTTTGAAGACTTTCTGCCGGTTGCCCCGTCATCTAAAACGTAAAAATAAACACGTGATAAACGTGATCATATCAATAATCAATAAATAGAAAATACAATAACTCCGTACGTAAACGAGGTAAAGACCTACTACGCATCAAGTCATCACGTTTAGATGATATTGAATGACGTTTGCTTTTTCTTTTCTTGAAGGTTGTTCTTATATCATATTTGGTACGTGATCTACGCCTACCATCTATATGCTCCTCTTTTGGTGACCACTTTACACCCTTTTGTTTACTATTCATAGCGTTCATTGCGCTCGTTTTGGCTTCCTATAACGTACAACTTATTACTGTACACGGTTGTTTTTAACCCGAAGTGGTTTTTACAACAGACATTAAAAATATTACACGTGAGGCTAAGTGTTGTGTTTTTTTTTTTTTTCGAAACGAAATTAAGACGTACCCATGCTTTAGCTTTCCAAAACGACATTGATTGCTTGTAAGTATCGCCCAGCTTCTTACCTTTGCTTATAGACATTTTTATAAGCCTATACGCTTATCCACGTGATAAGAACTGAAAGGGAATACAAAAGGGATAAAAGGGGTAGAATAATAAAAAAAAACCCACGTGGTACGGGTCTTCGTCGGTAATAACCGAAAAGACTGAATGATAAAACTGCACAAGTATTACAGTCTTTAGGAATTCAATAACGAGAAATAAAGGCCTTAAAGATTGGCGTGGAAGAGTAAAAACAACTTTTATTTCGGCACGAAAATATATTTATAAAAACAATGTTCAAGCTCGACAATAAACGTTTACGCTGTTATACGTAGTTACTTAGTTATCTACTACATTTTGCGCGTATACTTGCATTGCTGCCCATATTTCATCACTTGTAGGTAAGATTTCACTTGCAGGTAAGTTGAAGCCATAACGACCTTATTACAAACAATTAGTTTTGTAAAGAAAAACCACATAAAATATTATGCATTTCAGCACGTGAGTTTTATCCAAAAAGGATGGCGATACTGAGCCAGAGTTTGAATTTAAAATCTTGTACCTGTATCTCTCAATTCAAGAGTGTAACTGTATACACCTCCAGCGGCTCCATAACCCCAATCGTCAGCTCCACCTTCACAGAAATAAGGCGGATGGAGAAGAAAGGGCAAAAATGATGTTTTCGTGTCAATGTATTTACGTACCAGAAGCAACATATAGAAGAATTGCAGAGTTACCATAAGTGTATGTTTTTGCTTCTGGTTGCCCTTTGATAGCATTCTATGAAAGTAAATTAGTGAGGAATAAATCAAAAACAAGTTAAAAAAAAAAGTTTTTTTTTTCCGAAATATCAGGTACGTACAACACAAGCAATAGCGCAAGAACGCATTGCTACATCATCTGCAGGTCTTGTACTAGTAGTATAACCCCTATTAAAAACATAAGAAAGGAGTATAACAAAAGTAACAGCTCAATATTACCATGGATACAACCAATATTGACCATATGCGTGAACATCAACGAAACCAGCAAAGTTTGGAAGTGTGCTAACAAACTTTTGTACATTATCAGTCTCAGGCTCAGAGAAAGGTCCAGTGCCTATCAAAAGCTTAGAAGATCGAAAAAAAAACGAACTAGAAATTTTATTTTTTTGGTTGAGGTTTTTCGTATGTCGTACCATGGTATGTATCAGAGCTTGGGTTACTGGATGAACCACCAGTGTTCCAACGATATCCAAAGTTTCTGTTCAAATCAACACCTCTTGCTGTTGTTCCTTGATTAACACGTCTGTTCTTTCTCCATAACCGATTGCTCAATCTGAAAAAAAAATAAAATGAGATATTGAACATCAATCACGTGATTTTTAATTTCGAAAAGTCTTTTGAAAAAAAGTAAAGCGAAATAAATTAGGGTGGAGCGCGGAAATTAATACACGTGAGCTTAACAGTCGCTCTTGCGGCTCTGAAAGATTTTTTTTTATATTTTGCATTAAAGTACCTTGAGAACTCAAATCCGTCTGGGTTGGAAACTGGGAGTATGTACCAATCAATAGAGTCTACTTTACTCTTCAACACAGGGTCAATTTCTGTGTTCTCAAGAATTTGTGTTGCAAGGTAAACTAAGAAGAACGGTGAGTTGTCAAGGCTTTTTTCAAGTACACAATATTTAAAAGACTTACGAACTGAAGGTGTAGTAATCCACTCTCTTGCATGTATAGTTCCCTCAACGTATACACTCTTTCTGTTCGATCCTGTACCTTCAATCTTCAAAACAACTAGGTCTCTTCCTACACTTGCATTGAGACTAACGAGCCGACAGTAACAAAAAAAAAATCAAACAAAACCTGAAATTTCCATCGCTTTTTGCAGGTCATCTAGGATTTATCCCGTACCTTCGATGGACGTTCCGATTACTTGTGTTGATGCTCTAGAATATTTTGATGCTAGATCTTCAATGTAGGCAACATTTTCGGCAAAAGAATGATACTGTGTGAAGAACTCTACGTCCTTCAAGCCAAACTGAGTGACATTTCCCTATTTGATAACACGTCAACAAGCAATCAAAAAACTACGACAAGGTACACCACAGAGGTTTAACGAAGCGTTTGAAGGTAATTAAAGCGGTAAAACGTGACAAAAAGCTGTAAAACACCAAACTTACTGTGAACGGTTCCATCTCTTTGTTGATATTACTTTGAACATCCTCAACATACACAGAGTGATCAATACCAATTTTTCCCATTAATAACTGTTGTTCGGGCGTCAACTACTCTCATTAGCCACATAACACATTCTAACGCATTTACAATGGTGTATTACGTACTCTGATATCAATGTGGTTGTCTTTGGAGGCAATCTTCCATACATCCAAGCTCAACTTTTCAGCAATATCCAACAGAATTTGGAACTGTCCGCTTCCATTTGGCTCAAAGCGCCATACTTGATGACCAGTAAAATCTTCCTTTGCGAAAGTGACCAATACGCATATTGCGATCAACGCAATATTCAAAACACGTGTCATGAGGCGTCACCAATAGAAAAGATCTTTCGAATGAATAAGTAGTAATGTAAAGTCAAGTCACTTTTTTGGCAACAAAGCTACTTCAGGGACGTTTTAATTCACTAAAAAGGGTTGGTAGCCAACTGCACATGCCAAGCGCCTTTCGTAGATACAAGAGAAAGCAAAGTACACGTCATCGCTTATTAATTGTTTATTTCTCGACACTAGGCTCTGATAGCATCACGTGTAACTTGGTAAAGGTGTCGCAATATGACCGTAAGCGTATACAGTGAATGGAGTGGTGCACGATCCTGTTTTGTATTTTTTTCAACCCTGACTTACACGCTGATTCTTGAAGTGTTATTTATCGATTACTATCGCTGTGACATGCGCATATTTAAATATAGTACTGGAATAGTCCGAGATTATAACGTGGTATCAAGAGCGCTTCGAGATTTAAGTGAACGGAGTTAAGGTCATAACTTTACGTCTACTTATAACCATTATCAATAACAACCAACAACAACAACTACCACTACTAAATCAACAAAATGTCTGACTCTGAAAGCGTATGTGTTTACTATCGTACTGACATTTTTTTTCTTTTACTAACACGTGATTTTAGACAATCAAAATTAAAGGACACTACTTCGGACCTACTGCCATTGGAGGTGTTCAGTCCGACTTAAAATCACTTCAAGAAGAGATAAATAATGCTGACACTATCGTATCTCCTATTGGCTATTGGTACCGTGCAATAAAAAACCGTCACTTGCTTATTCTCTTAGGCCATTTCATATGTTCAAAACAGCAAGTCGTGCAAAACCAACGCCTTGTTTCATTATGGCCTACGTTCAAAAGGAAGACGAAAGAGTTCAGAATGCTCTTCTTGTCTTGTATGAAGAAAGCAGAGGTACAATTTGAAGACCTTCTCAACGGTTGGTCCTTATTCTTGCTCAGGACCTATTGGACAACCTAATCACTGTATCCCACTTGTACTTCGTGGAGACAAGCAATGGACAATGGGTAAAATCACAAATAAAACTTCTAAAGATCAAGTGAGGCTCTATGCACGTGATCCAGACGGCAAAGGTACTGTCTCTAAAAATACAAAACCTAAATCTAATGGTTGTTAGGGACTACACCTTGCTTTGCAGTTGGCAGGAAGAACTTGAATGATTTTGCGAAATTACTAAAACCTTATGTTCGAGTTATTACTAAGGATAGAAAAAAGAAACTTGGTGTTGCACTTGAGGCTTTTGATGATCCTTCACTTCTTTCCGATTAATCTTTGTATCAATAAATTGTATATTTTTTTCGAAAAAGAAAATACATAGCTTACAAGTACTAGTTACTAGCTTTTGTGTCCTTACCTTTAATCCTCAAACTTACTCTTGGAAAAAAAACTAAAGTACAATGTTGAGAATAGCCATAAGTATCAATAGACCAGTAAGAGGCCAACAGTGTTTTTTAGATAAATAGCAAAATAAAACTTCTAATCCTTTTTTTCACAAAAAGATAGGGCCGAGCAGACATCCTCTCCTTAATAACCCACAGAGCACCCCACTCCATTGACAACGGCGTACACTGGAACACCGGCCAAAGGACACTCGAGACCAAGTAACTGTACCAGTTCATGCCAGTTTCTCTCAGTCTAACATGATCCTAGATTGATGTTTGTGTTGAGAATCAGGTACGATACCTCGAGGCACTGAATTCTCTCATCAACTTCAAATCATGTCGTTATTTTCTATTTAGAAAGCGCCAAGAGAACACACACTCCTTTTGCTTTCCATTATCTCATGAATCCAGAAATCCTTTTGTACCTCCAAGTCTATCCACGAAATAAATTGTGGGATATCACAAAGTTGTAGCATTTGTCGTGCTGTTTAGAGGTTCGTGATTTTGGATTGAATTGCTACACGTTGAACCGAGATATTGGAGGTGTAGTGAAAGCAATGACAATGCACATGTAGTAGAGGTAACGGCACCTATCAACATCCAACTTTGGTTTCATTTTGTTCGTTTTCAAATGAGTAATTTATTAAACACGATTAGAAACGCTAAGACGCTCTAGTGTATGCCTCTAACGCTGTGAAAGCGTTTACTTCAGTTGGATATTTAACGGTTAAACTCAAATTCAAAAAAATGGATACCGCTCGAATTCCACCTTACTTTGAACCAGTATTGTTGTAATACTATCGCTTTTATTTCATGTGAAGCAAGGAAATTTAATTTGTAAGCGGTTAGGTTGAACAGGCTTCTACAACCGTAAACAGGCGTTTTGAAAAGAAAAACATTAAGAACAACGCGTGGAACAGAGAAATTCGATATAGAAAACAGTTTTTGTAGCGATAGCGAAACGATTTGTAGATCACGTTTTTTTACCGAATTTTACATCAAAACTGTTCAAAATGTTATAAATCATATATTTACACTGCTGATGATAACTTGCCGGTGCATTTTGGGTGATACAAACTCAAGTACGTGTAAAATCTCTTTTTGGCTCTCAAATAAGCTCAAACACTTCGTGACGCCTGAATAACACTGACGAATTGCTCCAGTTCACTTACGACAGAAGCCATTGTATTTTCACTTAATTCGACTAACGTGATTTTCTCGTGTCTTTATTGCATAGAATTACGACTGACTGATTCAAGCGTTTACAACCAACTGAGTATCAACGTATGAATGACATATTAGATTCACACGTAGTTTTTTTGTAGTTGTTACACTTCACGCTTCACGTTGATTGACAGTAACTTCACAGTTAACATCCAGTTAAATTGTTAGTATCATAGAATGAAGGATGTTGTAAAAAAAAGCACGTGAAAGTAAAAATGCACGAGTTTTCTGTTTAGTTTTTCAATTGCTTACGTACTCTACAACAACTGTCTACCATTCAAAAATTCATCTAGTATAATACAGCGTTACTACAGTTATCAAGAAGAAGTTTAAGATGCTACAGCAGTTACAAAGAATTCGTCACCAGCTGTGTTGATGAATGCTCTTTAGAATTCTAGAACTTACCCGCTTATACCTACGTTTAACCCCTTGTCCGATTACCAATCTTACGATTATTAGAAGTACCTGCCACCTATACACCAGCTACAAAAACAACAAGCTTACAATTTACTTTCAAGCGACTATGTTTGTTGATAATAAACTGCATGGAGAACGCAACGAATGGCATGCAGTTCGTACACGGTACAACTCGGAGTTGCAAAAACACGGGGTATGGACATACTGGCGCAGCGACGGAATGAAGATACGATGTACGATGGCCAACGGTAAACGGCATGGTACATGGAAGGAGTGGTTTGGCGATGGACAACTCAAGGTACAATGTATTATGGTAAAGGGTAAACGACACGGAGAACTAAACGAGTGGTATCCCAATGGACAACCAAAGACGCAATGTGATATGATCAAAGGTAAACTGAAAGAGTGTGGCACATACTAGGGTCTGACGACGACAACGAGGAAGACAATGTCGTAGAAGGTGAGGAATCGAAAACTGAACAAGTTTTTTACAAAGAAAACGTTTTTTGAAAACAATCTAAAGTCTTACCGATAGAAAAACCGCAAAGTTTTTTTTTTTTTTTTGTAGGTGTGAGGCAAACCAACCACCTCAGTAGCTCGTCACATGGAATAGCAAATACTTTAGCTACAAAGCTGCATATACCGTATGAACCGATATATACGTTGAAAGATTGGAGACAGCTACTGGGAGAAGCCTCACAAGGCTTTGTGTTAAAACTGTTTTTTTTTTTTCACACTAATGGTTGTAGAGGCAAATATACCAGAACATGGTATCAGATTCTGAAACAAATCGCATAAGTCTCGAATTTCATAGGCTTGCAAAAAAACGTCACTTGCCTTACACGCCAGTAAAGACGATAAAAGGCTGGCGTAAACTGCTCGGGAACCCACCTAAGGATCAGTACTAGTGTCTAAGCATCAAAAGTGCAAGCAAACAAATCGCCTTGGCGATGAGGAAAGTTGTTAGCAGGGGATAATGTGTGACATTGAGCGTGAAAATATGCATTTTACTTTGCTTGAGTATGGCACAATAGCAGCTGAAATTTTGCAAGTCACAAAGGATAGTCTTTTCCCTTTGTTTATCTTCGTTTTGGTTTTTTTTTGAGTGAAACCGTCTGACATTTTTGGCAGTACTTGAGCTGCTTTGCGATACAAGGTGTAAATATTTAGTGCTTTAGTTCACACCACAGAGGTACTTTATGTGCTTTTAAGCAAGACAAAACAGTTAGCCTCTACTCCTTGATGACACATGAACTTGTACAACTTTCTCTTTGCTAAAAGATCGCAGAAGCAATCACATTTAATTAAGCTTCTACCTAATTAGACAAGAATTCAAAAAAACTTTACCATACCAAGATTGCCTCTACGAGACACGTCAGAGAATATCTTGTTGATAGAGGCTTGCAATTGATTTTAAGGACAAGTAACCCTTTCAGTTTTGGTTGAATACCTTCACTGAATACAAAATAACATTTTTCAAACCTGTACCGATGAAGTTGAGGAAGCTTGTAAAGGTACAACTTCTAAACACGTGATATTGTCAAAATACGCAAGATGTAGTCTCTCGAGGAAAGCAAACTTGAACAAGTTGAAAGTAGTAGTAATTAACTACTAATTGTCTCTTCAGTAAAAACAATATCAACAATAGACAAAACTGGTAGAGATGTTGTAATACATATATACTTTTGGTTACATCCAAACTTAAGAAGTGGTCCCAGAGCCTGCGCATATATTGGATGTGTACCATCTTGCGTGGTTCAACACCAACAAAAAAAAAATTTACACATTAATTATTCTTGATGCAGCTTTTCTTATTCTATTCATAACCGCAAGTCCCTACACATTAAATATTTAGTAAAACTAATAAACCAATAAAAGAATCACATGATTAAAATATTAATAAAGTGAGCAGTAGTACCTCTTTTTCTTCTGAAATACCTTCCATAAAAATAACATCAACTCCTTTTCCATCTAATTCTCTAAGCGCTTTAAATAAACCACGTGCAACTATATCAGGGTTTTTCCCATCTCCAAGTTTATATAAAATAAACTTTTCTGATTCTGTAAATGAACTTGGTATTGTAATACTATCAGGGAAAGTATGTATCAATCCAACAGATAATTTTTCATCTTCAACTGATTTTTTAAGTTCTGTTTTTAAGCTCTCTTCCATTGCTTTTAAATCACTTCCTTCAAATAATACAACCTTATCATTACATTAAGGATATAATAAACAGTCTATTGTACGTACTTGAGCATTAGGGGAGTAATGTCGGTACTTCAAACCTGGAGTTGCAGGTCGCTGTTCCATTGTAGGATCTGAATTTTTTTTATATAATTGTGTTTCAGGTAAAATCTCTCTTATTTGCTCTATAGTTACGCCACCAGGCCGTAATACTGTAGGAGGGTTCCTCATAGCATCTATAACCTACGATAAAGCCTTAGAATTGTTGAACTTGCTTCAGTTTTGAGTGCATTTGCTACATTGTTTTTTTTTTCATTTTTAAACTTAGACTGAAACGCTAGTTCGTACTGTGCTTTCAACACCAACTTGACAAGCTCCTCCGTCTATAATACAACCAAGTCTACCTTGAAGATCATCAAATACGTGCTGTGCAGTTGTAGGACTTGGTCTTCCTGATAAATTTGCAGAAGGAGCAGCAACAGGTACTTTTGCTAAACTAAGCAGTTTTTGGCTAACTGGATGTGAAGGAAACCTTACAGCGACTGTATCTAGACCACAAGTCACAGTTTCAGCTACCTTAATGAACATGAGAAGGTATAAATGCAACGACAGCGCGTCAAGCGCCTGTTTTTAACTGTAAAGTACCTTGCTTGTTTTTTTGAACAAAATAGTTAAAGGACCAGGCCAGAAAGCCTTCATTAATGGTTTAACCTATAGGAATAGCGTAAATAATTTGTATTCTATGGTTCTAGGGAGTTTTGAAGCAACACTCAAGTTTTAGGTGCCATTCAGCGAAACGCTTGCACACTTTTTTTTTGTTGCAAAAGTATAGCGTACGCGTTCTGGTATATCACTAGCTAGTTCTGATAGCATTTCCAAGTCGCTTATGTGAACAATGAGTGGATTATCTGCAGGTCGGTTTTTAGCAGCGTATATCTGTATTCGATGGTTAATAGAGCGTATTAAGCGTTTAGTGTATTATTAAAATAGTTATGTTGTTATAATCGCTGTTTACTGCTAGCAAGCTAGTTGTGCGACTTGTAATTCAACAGGCGCGTTTATAAAGTTTGTACGAGCTACTTTACCTTTTTTGCTGCATTATCATCAAACGCATTCGCACCGAGACCATACACTGTTTCCGTAGGAAATGCAACTAATTCCCCTTTTTGTAATAGATCGGCAGCGTATTTAAAGTCTTCATCGTTTAAGTTGTCTTTGTCGACTTTAATAACCTTTGTAGTCCATTTTGTGTCTTTTGGCTTGTTGTCTGCCATTACAACTCGTTTTAGTGATATATAGCGTCTGTTAATATTTTTATGGCGTCGGAGATTGCGTCCAACGAGTATTGGGTTTGTTGAGTGCCAGCACAGTTTCAGCATGAATTCACTTTGACCAAAATTGGCTTTTTCTGCGATATTTCTGGTAACGCTTTTCTCTCCACTGACTCAAACACATGGCAAGAAACTTAGTAGGTATTTATCCATCTTCCGAGAATACTAACACGTGACTTTTGCCACATATTTTGTTACATCATTTTTTTTTATTGTACAATTTTTTTGTTTCAGTTTGGAATCACCATTCAATATCTGGCCTACATCAATATTAAGGTAAATGTCAATACTGTTACACTCTTACCTTGACTCTTGTATTAATGCTACAAGACTCTTTGTAGTTTTATCCCACCAGTGTGGCACATATACAACTGAAATACCCATACTTTCACAAATTTCTTTTTTTAGAGCATCACGTTTCTTTTGAACCTCTACAGGTCCAACATGAAGAAAAAAAGATTGACTTGCTCTAGAATGTTGTTCACCTAGAAATAAAATCAATTTCATTTGATTAACAGGCATAATGAGCCAGGGGTCAGTTGTACCTTGGTATTCAAGTGCTAAGTTAAGTTCTTTAATAAATACATCAATGATTACACGCATTTTTCCCGAATGAACAATGTACTCTTCTACTACTTCAAAGTCTGGGAAGATACGTTGTGCTTCCATAAAAACAACCCTACAAAAATGATGAGTACAAAGAGCTATCTGGTTAAAGGAGTGTACCTTTGTTGAGACTTTTTGGCTTTGTAGTTGAAATTGGACATTTCCCATTTAAAAGTAGGATGAAGGCTTCGTAAAGCAGCAGGGAATTGAGGTAATATACCGCCACCATTTAGTTCTATTAGTTGAGTATGAGATATTCTATACCATCCCTCAGGAGAACTAATTTGGAGTGAATGCTCAGCACCTGCAGAATGTCAAAAACAAAAATTATAAGTTATATACATACGTTTCAAAAAGTTAACGACAGCGCGGTTTGTCCAGTATCCAACTTTGTGAGTCCTTTCAGAACCTTTTCTAATATAGTATTGGTTTCTAATCATAGTGTAGATGTATACCTAAATCGTTCCAAGTTCCAATTGTGATCAGTGTAAGTCTGACTGATTATTGTAGCAAGTGAAAAATTGAATCTAAAAAAAAAAGTGTTAACTTTTTCGTGTCAGAAGAGTTGCTCACCTACTAAGCATCCCAGCTCCGGCATGTCTCCTAAACTCAGATATAGATACATTATACCAATCATTTAAATCATTAATAGCAAGTTTATCGCTCATATACTTCATGAAATCGAGACGATTTCGTTTAACAAACCAATATCCTCGTGAAACTTGCCTATTCGTGTAAAAAAAAAAAAGTCAAAACCAAAATCACGTGTGTCATACTGAGTAGCGTATGCAACGTAAAACAACGTGTTAAATACCTACTTGAATTTCCAAGGTATCCAACCATGATGAGGGTACAACGCTTGAAGAACTTGGTGCAAAGAGTCGTTGTATCTACGAAATTTTTTCAAACAATCAGTAAATGCACTATTACTGGATTCGTTTTAGACTTACCGCCATAGTAATGATCTTCCACCACTTTTACATGCATCTACATAAGTTACACTGTACCAATCGTCGAGTTTGTTGATTCCTAACTCAACAGCCATCTCATTTTCTAAAAACTCCTTCTGGTTCTTCACAGACGCCCAATATTCTCGTGGCTTACGTATTACGTCAACGAGATTGTCGTTGATATCTCGTCGGACTAATCTCATCAATTAATGAATGAAACGCAGTTTAGGAATGTGTAAAAGCGTTTTCAATCGGTATAAAGTGATTTGGTTCTGAGTACGTTAAAACAATGCGTTATTTTACAATTTCACTTCTGAAGTGTATTTTAGAGCGTTTTAAATGCTATCAGACCTAAACCAGAAGTTTTTAACGTACCCAGTTTACGTGGAGCTGCAGGCTGCAAACAACGACTGTGTATACGTTTGAAACTCATAGTCTTGCTTCAAGTGTCAGGCATTGCGCCTGTATGCCAAATTAAAGCAGAATTTTTCAACAGCGGTCTTTATTGTTTGTGTTACGCCCTTAATCATGCAGGAAATACCATTTATTATAGCCTTGATTGGGTTACTAGCTTGTACGTTCGTTTTAAACCATCCTAATAATTAACTAGTCCACAGGCGTTTCAACTCACAGTTTAACATCAGTGAGCGTAGAGAAATGCCATAATGACATGAATAATCAAATATGGATCGTAAACACTGCCACAGGCCAAATAAGGTAGAATGCATGCTTCTTTCTTTCAATGTTCGGTTCGCTGTTCCCTTATACTAAACCATGCTTCCAACCACGTGTTTGCGTTTAACACTGTTTTAGTTCTTCGACCGTTAGGATTGGTGATTCGTTTTACGATTCTCAATGGATACTGTCAGAAGGAAGGATAGTGTCAAAAGTACTTCATTCGGTTTTAGGAAAAGTAAACAGAGTATTTCTTTGTTTTTTTTGGTTCACACGTGACGAATACATCACGTTTTTTATGTTAGTTTGTTAATCTCATATTTCTTGCAGGTCAGTGAGAAGTGTATTGGTGTTACTACGTTGAGGAGTCCTGAAGCAAAGTAAACCGAATTTCGCGATTTATTTTAATTTTAAAATAAATAAAAAATTGCTCATTGATGTGTTAGGCTTCAACTTGAAGATTGTGGTGCCAGAGAACAATGGGTATTTGATGAAGAGCATGGCTATATCATGTCGTTGATCACTAGCGAATGTCTGACTTTCATTGATGCTCCTAATCATTATGTGGTTGATTTGAAACAAACTGAAAGAACTTTTGAAGGCGTTGGAGCGCTATCAGGTAACACCTTTTAATTGGTTTTGCTGGTACTGAAACCAAACAGGTGGCGGTGGTACTTCAAGGCTTCTTTTTGATTATCCAGAGCCTACACGTTCTGAAATTCTTGATATACTTTTTGTACCTAATAAAGGTGCTTCATTGGATATTTTAAAAGTTGAAATTGGAGGTGATGCACAAGTACGTTGCAAGAGATATTCGCGTAATTGATGAAGCGTAGAGTACAGAAGCAACTGAAGCAAGTCATATGCATACACGTGATGACCTTGATTTTAACAGAGGTAAGTAAATTCGCACAGGATGAAGCAAGTTTGCCCATTTTGTCTGTCCGTTTGTTCGTTAATTAATTTGATTCCAAGGCTATGAGTGGTGGCTCATGAAAGAAGCTAAGAAACGAAACCCTGATATTCTTCTTTATGGACTGGCTTGGGGTGAGCAACCAAGAAACTTTGGTTTATTTCATTTTTAAATATGAGTGTAACTTAAGTTTTTGATTTAGGAGCACCTGGATGGATAGGAGACGGGCATTACTATTCCGCTGATATTATTGAATACTTTATAACATGGATAAAAGGGGCTAAAACAGTTCATGGTTTAGATATAAACTACATTGGCATGTGGTACGAGTTGCAAAAAATCGAAATAAGTTCGAACCGATTTTTATTTTTCATTTTATTTTCGTCTTTCTATCCACTCCAACAATCTCTGCTTGATAAAATGAGTCTAAAACCATATCAATTAATTGTCCGGTGGAACTGACGTTATAAATTGAATACGTTAGAGCTCTATTTTGGCTTTCAGTGTTGACTTCTTTAATCTTGTTTTTTTCTTGCTTTTTTGACTTTTTTCATCCGTTCAGGAACGAGCACCAACAGAATGATACTTGGATAAAAGAATATAGAATAGCTTTAAATGATGCTGGTTTTGAAAATATTGAGATTGTCGCACCTGATGGTAGATGGAATATTACAGAGGATATGTTAAAAGATAAGGAACTTTTTAACTCTATTTCAAAAGTTGGAGGACATTATCCTTTCAAGTACAATGACTTCGTTTCTGAAGAGTTTATGGTACGTTGTTTTAAATAACGCAATATATCTCTTTACCACCAGAGAGCACACTTTTGACACGAGTCATAAGCAATGCAAGTGAGAAATACTAAATTTAGGTCAAATCAAGCCTTAACATGCTTACACTTTTGCGACGTTTACCAGCTTCGAATAATACTAATTTTTATTTCATAAGGCTACTGGTAAGACTCTATGGGCTAGTGAGTGCTGGGATTTGAGTAAAGTTGGTGATTGGGATGGTGCTATGCGATTGGCTCAAATGCTAAATGGAAACTACAATAAAGGCAAGATGACTGCATCAATCATTTGGTACATTAAGCTTAGCTCCATGTATCCGGCTGTATATTAACGATATCTAAGGAATCTTGTGTTCGGATGGTATAGTATCCTGCCATTCGCCCACGCTGTTGAAGGTGAAGCCTTAGTTATTATTTGTATTAAGATGTATTAGGTACTGTTGGAGGTGCAGGGCATTCTTTAATGTATGCAAATGAGCCTTGGTCAGGTTATTACTCAATACAAGCTCCAATATACGTTGTGGCTCATACAACACAGTTTACAGCGATAGGTACACTAAACATTACGACTTAACAAGCCACTTAAGTGCTGATCTAAAAACCAAGGCTGGAAGTACCTGTCATCATCAAATGAAGGTAATCTTACTGGTGGTGGTACATATGTTGCTCTTAGTGATGGGAAAGACTTATCTATTATCGTCGAAACATACAAAGTAAAAACCAAGCAAAACGCTTTTTTTCAGTTAAAAAATGCAGCAGCAATAACATTAATGCATGTTTGGTATGCTTATCGTTCTCATAAAATGCTTGCTTATTCTCCTGAGGGTAACAAACAAAACACATTGGTTCGAACAGCTCGAAGATGTTCAAGTACGCGATGGCATAATTGGACCAATCAGTATAGACTATGACGCTGTGTACACTATTTCGACAACAGAAGGACAGGTAACACCACTTTTTTTTGTTAAAGGAGGAACTCACAGAACGTCTTAGAGTAAGCCCCCAGTATCTGATATACCTAAATCAAAACCATTTCCTATTCCTTACATAGATGATTTTGAAAAGGTACTACTTCCTTAGAGTTATGGACCGAAGACTTTTGGTTTGCTAATTTTGAAAAACAGTATGAAGAAAACGCAACTGTAAGATACTTTGCAGATCAAGGAGGTTCATGGGCTTCTTCAAAATCGCCAAGTGATCCTAATAATATGGTATTTAAACAAGTGGTTATACAGCCGCCAATACCATGGAGTAGAAACCCAACACCAGGCACGTGCTCACAATCTGAATCAATTGTATTTTCTGAAACGAAATCTTTTCGATTCACGTATTGACTGATACTACAACTTTGCCGCAACACTAGCGTTATAAATAAAAGTTGCTTGTTGTTTTGTTCGTGTGGTTTCTGAATAGCAAGGAAGAAACTGCAACGCTCCTTTTTCTCACAGTGCTCTCGCACTTACAAACAACTTTAGTATCTATTCTTGGTGATAGGACATGGACTGATTATTGTGTTCATGCTAAAACATACATGACGTCGACAGAACCAAGCGCTTTTATAGCTTTATACGGACGTATAGGAACGTTTGATACATTCACTGTCACACAGCCACCTGGTTACATCATCACCTTTTCGAGGAGAAGCGTAACTATATCCTCAGGCGAGAACGTTATCTTCAAAGGAGTTGCTTCTTTTCCTTTAGAAAAATGGCACTCAATATCAGCTTGTTTCAAAGGGGACCTTATATCCGCTTCTTTAAATGGAATAACTATAGCAACCGTTCATGATAAAGAATATGAAGAAGGCTTAACTGGTTTAGCTTCAGGGTGGCATTACGCATTTTTTGATGAGTTTTCAATAAAAGAAACTTAATCAGTACGCCTTGGTGCAAAATGTTCAAACCTAGCGTTTTAGTTGAAGTTTGAAAGAGCACGTGGATTTGATTGAAGTGAAATTATTAGAGTTTCATGTCAAGAGTTTAAGCTATAAGTGAATCAGCAACACGCTTACTCAGCGCTCAATATTTGAGAAGGTGAACATGCTACTTTGGTTGACGTGAAACGACTTAACATTTGAAATATTTGCCAAGCGATCTACTTGTGATAAGATTGTGATAACTTCATTTCTGTTATGAAGCTAATTATTAGCTTGTCATTTGCAGCTTTAGTATTGCTTGGTAACTAAATTAACAATTCATCTCTAAAACGAGTTATACTTTACGGAGAGATTTCATACAAGGCATAGGTACAACATTTGGACAAGATATAATCACGTGGACAGAATTTATCACAGAAGTATCTACCACATGTCAAAATACTATAAACGCAACAAATTTGATCACGTGGAACGTAAGAGATCCCACTGTGCCTATTCAATTCGAGTTTTTTCGCATAGACACTCCGTTTACGACTACAAGTGAGATTATACGAAATAACGCATACGATACACCTGTAGCGAATCCACGTGCGTTTTTAAAAAATTGAAAAACTTCAATTTTGATAAAAAGAACTTCTTGCTCATCGGAACAAGGCAAATGGTATTTTTATGGTGATGTTGTATCTAGCTCGATGAGAGATAGGTCTAGTGCTTTCTTGATGATTGATAAAGATACACAGCAAGTCCTCGGAGGATACAACTTATTCGAATCTGTACATTTAACACCAACTTTTGTTTTTATGCCTTTTTAAGGTTTGGTTGCTGAATTGTCGTAGCGACCTGCTTTTGCAACAATAATAAGAGGAGGTCCTGGAAGTATATTATATCAATCAGAGGGTTCTTTGTTCCCTATAACAACAAAGCGAGATATGTTGATGGACGGTAAGAAATCGAAAAAGTTTTTGTTTTCTCTTTTCTAAAAGTAGCACTAGTGCCAAAGCATTCTTTACATTGTACGAACTCAGAACATGATCACATACACAGTCATAGCAAAAGAGGTTTCTTTGGATACGCACATAATGTACTACCATTAAACTATCCTTACTACACCGCGAGGGTACGACAGATTTCAAGTTTCTACCAGAAAGTTAATTGGTTTTTCGAGATAGCTTTCAATAGATATCACTTCACAAGTTTTTCAGCGCAACAGACAAAGCGATGAGTTCGTTCTTGACTGGATAACTGGTACTATTGCATGGGGTAGTTGGATATACGAACGTGATTACGCAGTCAAGCTAAAAATAGCAAGCATCTTCTACTATACAGAAGCAGGTAAGACCATTCTTCTTTGATTCTAAAATTCTTCGGACCAAGTAATTGTGTAGCGTTGGATCCTTATGATGGGTTGACTGGTGATAGCGAACAAGCTCTAGCAGCTGTAGAAAATCAATACAGTTCCAACACGTGCGCTTTCTTTAAAGACTTCGAAGTAATATTTAAAACAGGAACAAACAAGCAGTGCCTAGAGAGACTGCAATGGTTATATTCTCTAGCGACTCAATCTTTTCTACAAGTGGTTTTGCAGATATAAATAGTTTCTGTTCATCACGGAGTGTTGCTGCAACTTCGATAGGATGGGCTTTTGCTTATGGGTCATTTGTATGTCTATCAGCAAGAAAGTGAACAAAATGGGTATTAACTTTTTGTAAAGACAGTAATGTTACATGAAATAGGACACAATGCAGGGAGTCTCCACACTCGCTGTTATGGTACAGTAAGTATACCTGGATTTGAAGGACTTGGAAATATTGATCGTTGTGGAACTGAGAATGGTTGTGATACTTCAGGAACAGAAGCTACTCAACGTACAGTGTTTCTGACATAGATATTTTCAATGAGATTGTTTACTTTATTCCTAGCATCAATAATGTCTACTGGATGTGACACACCTCTTGCTGCATACCTAGGAAGAGAAAACTTCTATGGTTTAAGTAGTGAACGTGTTCCAATCACGTTACGTGCAGCAGTAGCTTTCCGCAGAGGCACGTTAAAATTGGTTACTACTAACATGTTAATAAATCCGTTTAGTTACTTCACAGCTCTCAGATTGTTTACCCGATTGGGTTCACAATGATGTGACAGTGAATTGTGCTGATTTATTTGATACTATCCCGCCTACTACATCGCCAACAACTCAAATGCCAACCTTATCCCCTACTGAGTCACCAACTGATGCACCAACGGATCTACCTTCGAACCCTCCAACTGTTGCACCAACGGATGCGCCTACAACCACTCCAACTAATGCACCTACTGAGTTACCAACTGCATCCCCTACAAACGCGCCAACCAATGCACCAACAGACACTCCAACTGATGCACCAACGGATCCACCTACGAACCCTCCAACTGTTGCGCCAACTGATGCACCAACAGATGCGCCAACTGATGCGCCAACTGATCTACCATCAACGTCACCTACAGCTGTGACAATGCCTCCTACAGTAACTCCAACCACAGAACCTCCTTCAACAAATGCCCCAACTTTAGCACCAACAACAGCTCCAACAACACTACCCACTACCATGCCCCAAACGACTGCATCGCCAACAACTCAATCACCAACTAATGTACCAACCACAGCGCCTACGGTGATGCCCACTTCACCCCCTACAACCGAGGCTCCAACTATAGAGCCTCCAACAACGCTTACACCAACTACAATAATGCCCCAAACTACCCTACAGCCTGTTACACAGGCTCCAACAAACTCTCCAACTGTTGCTCCCACGAATATCCCGACACTACCTCCAACTACACCACATCCTACAACACTAACTCCAACAACGATACCTACTTCTGTACCAACAGAAACGCCTACAGCATCGCCTACCGCTGTTTCAGCACCTACCCAAGTTCCAACTATTGCTCCAACTGTTGCACTAACAAACGCTCCAACTTCTGCTCCTTCAACACAACCAACAACAATGGCCACAGCTTCTCCAACTCCTGTGACACCCACAGTAGATTCCACAGCCGTACCAACAAGTGCTACTTCACCAACAATTGGTACCACTCCTATTCCGCGAGTGGATGTAGAACTGGCTTGCATAAGCCTTCAAGGAACTAGTTGCATGTAAGGGCATTACCTAACTCGAGTGTGCTTCTTAAAACTAATTACTTCTTTGTAGATGTTCTAGAACTGCTTGCCCATGCACTTCCTCTTCTTGTACATGCACAAGACCTTCAGGCTTTTTTTTAGCATGTGTACAAGTATTAACCTCCCAGAGAGTTCGTATAGCTGCAAACGGCATGGCGTGTTGTTGATTTTGTATATTTATTTTAAATACATCGTATTAGTAGCACGCACCCATCTATTTGTAGATTATAGAGTCAATTCCATAGACACATGATTTTTTGAACAATCGAATCACTTTGTTAAGTAACGTATCTTGCCTTAACGTAGCCTTTTGAACTCTTCATAGTATCCAAAACGCTTTCTACTTGCCGCATTACATTAGCACAATCAAGAATGAACAACGGAAGGTAACTTTAAACGTTTGTTGACTCATCCCGCCAAAAAAATACTTATCAAACTGCCTTTTGTACCTTTCTTACGCCATTTAGTGTTAACGGTACAGCTTTTCCGACTAATTTACTCAGTTTACCACCTGACATACTGGTACACCTCCGCAAACGCTAGAAATACCACTACTAACGCGCACATAGGTCGAAATTAGTAATTACGATAAAGACGCGTTCATTGCCGTCCATTCCCTGTCAAAACAAGCGGCTGTAAGCACTCATTTTACTAAGTACGATATTTTGATACACTTGACATTCAGTGAACGATGTGTTATTGATTTTTACCGCTTTTAAGGAGTCTGAGCAAGCGTGGTTTATGGCAGCTCTGGCATAAGAATGGATGTATAAAATACAAGCACTACTTCAAAGACGGTAAAGAACATGGGCCAATCATGGAGTGGTTCGACAATGGGCAACTACATCAGAAAACTCAAAAAAAGAATGGTAAATATTTTGGTCAAATGAAACTATGGCATGAAAATGGTCAATTGTCATTAACTGGTTCTTTAAATTGTAATCAAAAGGCTGATGGAGAGGTAAAACAGTGGTATGACAATGGTAACTTGAGAAGCTGTATTGTGTTTAAAGATGGTAAACCTGATGGAGAGTCCAAAGAGTGGCATGATAATGGTCAATTAGAAAATCACAGTTATTTCAAGGAAGGTAAGAAGCACGGAGATGTTAGAAGATGGAATAAACAAGGAATTATGATGTTCAGTGGTAGCTATAAGGACGGACAAGAACAAGGTGAACATAAGACTTGGGACGGAGAGCATATTATAGAATTTCTTATCTATGGAAAGACAAGTTGTGGCCATGTGTCAGTTGAGGAGAAGAGCTATCACCTAGGCATTTTGTTAAGCTCAATATGCTACAAACAGTATGACGATGATGACAAACAGTGTTATGAAGAGGATGGTAAAGGAATCAGGATCAGAGATAGACGTATAAGTAAGCACTATAGGCGTAACAAACATGAATCAAAGCATGGAGAATACGTTAAGTATTCTACAGGTGGAGTACTTGAAGTTCAGTGTTTTTACAAAGAAGGGCGTAAAGACGGTGCTCACAAAGAGTGGCACAGTAATGGTCAGTTAAAGTCTGAAATGTTTTACAAAGATGACAAGATGGAAGGAGAAGATAAAGCATGGAATAGCAGAGGACAATTGGTCAGACAGTTTAACTATGTTGAAGATGAGAAGGACGGAGTATGTAAAGAATGGAGTGATGGTGGATGTTTAATTACACTCTGTTGTTACAAGAAAGGTGATCTAGATGGAGAGTTTGAGACGTGGCATAGTCGTGGTATTTATAATACTCATTGCTTCTATAACAACTCGGTTAATGTTGGGAAGTATCAGGAATGGAATAATAAGGGGAGATTGATAAAAGAATGTTTTTACAACAAAGATGGAAATAAAGAAGGAGACTACAAAAGATGGTATGATTATGGAGAATTAGAAAAGTCTTGCTATTACAAGAATGGCGTAAAACATGGGTTGTTTATGCATAATAAGAAAAGGCGAGGTGTTGAATATAAAGGCTTTGATAATGGCAAAGAAATCAATTATAAGGAGATATATGACGAGAATATGGCACTTAAAGAAGAAAATGTAAAACTTAAGGAACAAATAAGGGCATTGTTAAATAAACAGTAAAGTTTTGATTCATGGAAGAAAATAACAGAAGTATTGTTTAAGATATCCAACGTGGATATGTACAATTCCACACAAGTAGATGACAAGTTTGTGCTTGAACGTAGGGTAAACTTGTCCTTATTTTTAAGAGAACTATTAATTCAACTGGAGCCAAATAAGGCCTATTAAATACTGACTAGCATTTATTGGGCCTTCTTGGATGAGCGAAAAGCGTACTTTGGCACCTAAATAAACTCGTTATTTTGACAGAAGTTTACTTGTGTCACGTGACCTACACAAGCAGCGCTAAACAATAGGCCACAAAAACCAGTACGTTTATTGATAGTCATAAATATCCGCACGTGTAACGTAAAAATGGCAGTGAAAAAATGTCTGTTTGAATGGTCTTGATTTTCTCGATTTCTTTTTGTTTTTATCTCCTGTGTACACTTTGTTCCGTATTGCCGAACAAAATTACGCGTCATTTAGAGGTTAGTGAGTTTGAAAACGCTTTTGTTGATAAACCTTTATTATTTCTGCTCTAAACGCCAAGTGGTCTTAAGAAACCGCGTTTACCAAACTATAAAGCCTTCTCATAGTTTTTTAGCGAAAAGAAGTAAGAAACGTACTGAATCACTCACAAACACCTTAAATGAGATTGAGTCGCACGTATACAGATGTTTGGACCGTAATTGATTGCAGAAATGGCGGTCGTAGAATAAAAAGGCTACCAGTCGCATGTCCTACGATGGCAGAGGCCAACGCTGAGGCCAAAGCGATATTCTGGTCGTACGGTAGTGACTTAGATGATCCAGACGAAACAGACGAGCCAGGAAAACCGTATGAAGCATTTTCTTCAACTTGTATTGGTTCTGGATCTATTATGATCACAGTAGAAGAGCTATCACCAGGTTATATGACAGTCAAAGAACTAAGAGCGCTGTGCGAGAAGTGGGGACTCTCAAGCAAAGGGAAAAAAAATGAGCTTAAATCAGCTTGTTTTCAAGAAATGACAAAAATCCAAGCGAAAAAAGAAGCAGATGAAGAAGAGGATGAGGATGAAGATGAGGACGAAGAAGAGGCTGACGATGAGGATGAAGGTAGTGTTAGGGATGATGGTAAAGTAGAAGCGGTGAAAAAGACCAATAAAAAGAGAAAGACAACAAATACAGAGGAAGATGCCGAAGTGTCCAAACGTCAAAAAATCGAGAAAAAAAAATAAAAAAACGCTTAATTAGTTGACGTCTTGTCTACTGATCAGGTTAAAATTAAGCGCTATTGGTTAACAATAATATACAATATGCATTATGTTGGTATAAAACCATTGAAGAGAGGAAGGCTGCGAGATTATTTGACAAACCTGTTTTTCAGTGAATATTGAAGCTTGTTGAACTGTACTTGGTTCAAATTACAGATTACCCTCAGGTATGACAGATACTAATACAGGTACGTGTCACGGAAGTATTTAGCTACGTCAGTGATAATTTAAGCTAATGATTGCGTAATAGACGCAACAACACCTAGCAACGCTGAAGCGGCCTTAATTAGCGAGACTGTGTTGCGTTTGTACAATTGTCGTATTTCTCCGCCAGATTTTGACATTTACTCTGAAAAGATGGTGTTTGAAGACCCACTTGTGCATATAGTAGGTATTGTTATCATGTTATCTTTCGATTGAACTCTCACGGAGAAATAGGCGCCAAATGCTTCCAAGCCGTAATGTATGCGATGCCCTTACTATTTAAAGACGCTAACTGCGAAATGATGAACTGCCAAAACGATACAACCGATTTGAAGCCAGGTAACAACAAAAACAGAAAAAAACGTTAACTCTTTTTGCCTTTTTTTTTCCCAAAAGTTTTTTGACATGTGCTCTACAGATATTATCACAAGACTTCCAAAAACTGATCAAATCATATCATTTAATATGAATCTATCGTATACAATACGTGGACTTGGCTTTCAGTGTAATTTACCAACAAAAATCTTTCTGGAACTTGAAAAAGGAAAAATTATTCGACATCATGATTGTTGGTACGCTTCAACAACTTGACCCATCACACGTGTTCGCTCACAGTATCACGTGGTATTATTATTATTATTTCTTTTAAAGAAGGGTTGTATCATTGCAGTTGCTGTTACAGTAGACTTGCATGCACGCAGTCATGTTGTAGTTGTCACGTCTTAAAAGTGCTTTTAGGTTCAGCAGAGAGGTTTTCGGAATGTCACGTTGGAATCCATGGTTTTATGCTCGTGCATTCCAAGGATGGTCTTGTGGTTTCCTTATGCGTGGTACAAGAGATAGAGCTTTCAAAGAATGGAATGATAAAGCAGCAAAAGACATGTAATTTTATTAATAAACTTGTTCCTTTTAGATATAAATATTTGCTCGCATTATTCTCTTTAGAGTACTAGTCTCTTTTGGACTCAGTCTGTCCCAGAATGTTATTTTTGATACTTGAGATGCCATATCTTGCTTTGGCTGAACATAACTGCGAGTGAAGTTTGCTAGCAAAGCAGATCTATCAACTAGAGAAAAAGTTATAAAAGGATTTAATGTCAACGAAGTTATTACTTGATGTTTTGTTAGGTCTCTGAGTATGCCACCATCCTCCATGAGCTATGAGAACATGACCCTTCTCTGCTTCTAGAATCTTAATACTCTCCTTTTAAAAAATTCAGTCAATCAACTGTGGTGCACACGTGGACTCACTTTACTATTGTTAATCGTTGAGCTATCTGGCCATCTTTTAAAGACATGAGACTTTTCAAAGAACCCAGTACCACCGTTTTCCTTTGTAAAGTCATCTAGTAACCATAATACCTGAGCACTGATAGGAGCCACAGGCCAAGGATACTCCAAATCATGATACGGGTAATCAACGTGCCTGAATAAAAGAGTTACAACTTTAACTTTAAAAAACATCTTTGTTCGTACCACCCAGCATCTCCATGAGTTTTCATGTTTGGTAATAACGTATTAGAACTCCATGTTGCACATCTAAAATTAGACCCAAGGTACCAAGTCATGATCGCCTCCACAACAGGATTTGATGCAATTTTAGCAAAGAATGGATGCAATTCAAGTATACAACTAATACGATGTTGGAACTCATTCCTTGATCCTTTACCAGCCTTCTCCATAGAGGAAAGTATTGATTTAACCTCATCAGCAAACTCTCGTGGCATAATAGGAAGAAGAACAAACCCATTCGAGATGAGGTTATGAACAGCGACACTAATATCAAAAACCTGTTCTCCAAGCTTGATTTTAAGAGAATCTGTTTCCCACTTGGTTTCTTTTTCTTCTTGTCCTTTAATGGATACAAACAGACCTAAATGAGTATACAAAGATATACTAGACCCTTCTTTGTTTATCTTAAAGAGTTCCCATTCCTTGTAGGTGAGTTTGAGCTTGTTTTCATTAAAACGTTATTAGTACCTTACAATGAGGCACAAAACGGACTGTTCTATCATCCCACGCGCTTAGATAAAGTCCTCCAGTTGTTCTAAACGAAAAAAGGCCAGGGGTCTCTTCTGTAGCTTTAAAGTAATGTGGTTCGTTCGCTAGTATTCTTTTATCCCCTTCAAGGCTTAAAAAAAGACCTAGCGGACATTTGAGGCTTGTAATCATCTTGTTAAAAGAATAAACAAAAAAGTAATGAGATTTCTGTTCCGTTTCAGATTCACGTAATATCTGACAACTAGTTGCACATCATCTGGCTGCTTTTGTTCTCACGTCCGCTTTTTAAGGTCGTAAGCCTCTGTTAGGTATTGATTTATACTCCAGCGATGGCAGAATCTAACAAGAATGCGACTTTTGGGCGCTTTGTATACACGTGTTGTTAATTAAACGCCAAACCTTGCTACAGAGCATCTCGGGCCCTATACGATGTATGCTATTACAGTACTGTTTGAAATATTTTCGTTTTATGTTTCTAATGAAGCAGGGCAAGACATCAACTACACTTGCTGTGCAGCATAGGTCTCACCGTTTTACGGTAGTACTAGTTGTGAATCATTTATCAAAGCAAGCAAAAAGAACTGCCTTTTAGACAAACCGTAGGAAACATCATAGGCTTCATACAGAGCGTAGACTTTATCAATGCTGCAAAAGATTACACGTGATTATTTGAGGTTTAAGTCCACTGTTTGGCGATAGTTTTTGAATAAAAAACACTAAAATAGCGTCCTCGCATGCCCTTCTATGCATCTTTGACAATTTTACTTGTTTTAATTATATTTACTTGTCATACAGCTTCACAACAACAAAATGCCCAAAATGCGCTATCTGTAGCTCTTCCTACGAACGGAGATCCTGGTTTTGATATAAGAATGCTATCTGATTTTACTTCTGCTTTTCATAGTACGCGTGGAGTTTTAGAGATGTATTTTTTGTTTAGAATTACTTTGGGACTTTACTTATGGCTGTTTTTTAAAGCTTGTACATATGTTTCCTTTGATATTACAGTCGCTCAAACACAAGTACACGATGGACTACTTGTTGTATCTTTTCTTGGTGCTATGGATGTTCTTCGCGTTATAGATCCTCAAAATTGCAGAATTGTACGTGTTTAAAGACGATAATTGAAAACAGAAAAAAAATCACGTGACATTAACATTTGAACCCTGTATAAGCTTCAGTACGCTTACAAGTGTGCGGAGATATCTAGTATTAGTTTATAGTTACAATTGATCACGTGATTTTTTTCTTTTTGGCTGTCTAGCACTAACAACTACATAAAAAGGTGCAAAACTGCTTCGGAACTTATTTGGGATTGACTTATGACCCTGTATCTAATACTACTTATGTTGGTGTAAACAACAATATAGGTAGTATTGACCTTGATACATGCGTCGTTACAGATGTATGTGATACCTCATTTATGACACGCCAACGTACGAACCAATAAATTCTTACAAACTGTACTAATTGCAAGCAACAGTCGAGTTGATGGGCGGATCACTGTATGTCACCTCTGAAACCCAAAACGTAGTTGTAGTCGAAAACTTCCCAGCATCTTGCGCCGCTACTAATACAATCACGATGCCTTGTGATAACCTAGAAGGTACGTTAATAAACCAAGCAAAATGTGACAAACATTAATCACGTGTTCATAACAGATATTACTTCAATTGGAAATGAGAGTTTGTTTTTGACTTGCCCTGATTTCATCACGACAACTTTTTTCGAAATATTCGATACAACTTCAATGATTTCAGTTCCTTTCGATACACTCACAGGAAGCAGATTAAGTGTGGCATCTATATACTTCCAACCACCTCGAATTCTAAGACTAGTTAACGAGATGGGCGATGAACTCGCTGTAGTTTATGATGGAAGTGTAATCGACATTGACTCACTTGGTGGAGCACAGTTAGTTGCTTTGCAACCAATTGATCAGCCTGTGGCTCCAACGACAGCTTCTTACGTTATTAACGGTGTTATGAGTTCAAGCACTTCTGCTCCTTTCCGAAGTGATCTGTTCCCTGCTGCAAGAGGTAATGAAATTTTTTAGTTTGTTGGATTAGGTTAAAGTGCTTTGGTTCTTATGTTTCTTCTCTCAGGTACTGTCGTTGTGGAGTACACTGAAGGACCTATTATGACAAGGTTTTCCTTCGTTTTTAACCGTGCGCAAATATCAGGCGATCCACATTTTGTTGGGTTTGAAGGGCAACACTATGACTTTCATGGATACCCTAATACAGTTTTCAAGTACAAAGTTTTTTGGAAGTTTATTTTTTTGAACTTTGAGTTAACCCTAATCGCGTAGTATCATATCAGATGAGTATATTCAAGTAAATTCTTTATTCCTAAATGCTGATTTACGTCCACAAAAAGTAAAAACTTACATGGGCGCTGTGGGTATTAAAGGTAACAAGAATTCTAAAAAAAACCCAAAAAATACAATATTTAATTTTTACGTAATTAGTGTGCCATCCAGAACGAGGTCAGTTGCATTTTCTATTCGCGTGTAATCGCAGTACTCAAGAAGGAGTTATTAAACTACAAAGCGCTGATGGAGATGTTAATATTTTGCCAAAAACAACTCATTCATATGGAGATCAACTCACTGTAAAAAGGTTAGTTTTCTCTTCTTTGTACAAATCACGTGTTATCTATAATTCCACTCACGTGTTATCTATAATTCCACTATACTAATTTATTTAACCAAGGAGCTCATTGGAAAATGCTAAAACAACAGTGACGACTTCATACGGCTACAATTTTCAGTTCAGGTTCTCCAGTAGCAGTCACTCATCATGCCATATTAACATGAGATCAAAATACAACAAAAAGGAGCACAGCCATACTATAAGGCCCCACGGTACGCCACATGTTTGACGTTCGCTCTAATTAACCTGTTGAATACAGGTGTACTTGGTCAATCTACAAGGATCACAGCGAATGCGATTGGAGAAGGTCCAAACTCTTTGAATATTCTTGAGGGCAAAGTTGAGGATTATATTGAACTTGACCTGTTTTCAAGTCTTTCAAAGTTCACCCTTTATAAACCGTCTTGTTCTTCTAGTACTAAAATACAACAACAAGATATGAAAAACGAAGTGCAAGACGATAAAGGATACGCATGGACCGAGTAATAGAAAGATTAACATGTTATGTGTAGAATAAAAACTGTGTTTCATTTTTATAGCTCTATTTGTTGGGTGGTTTTTTTTGGCCAACACCATCACTATTGGGAGTAATAAATTGATATCTAATATTCTATCACGTGTATTCTATGGCTGATTTAAAGTGTTCTAATTCTACGTTACAGTGCTTCTTTCTACATTTGCAAAAAGCAGAATAAAACAAATTTGAAGCCTTTACTTCTCCTTCGTGGATACCACCTAACTTGGTTTCTGTAACCTAAAATACGCTATTCAATTTAAAAGGTTTTATGGTGCTATTAAATATAACAATGACTTACGGTTACAACCTACACAGAGAAAAAAAACTGTGCACAGTTTTTTTAGTTTGTGAGTCACTATGAACTAAAGGAACATTTCTCTATAGTTTACAAAGACGTACATCGACATACGTTTATCAAAAAAATGGGTAAGGTTTATTTCAAAAAAACTACATACTAAACCTTGGGTGTAAACAAACTTAATGCTTTATACACACAGAGCTCGTTGTTTTATCTTCCCATTTTCTCCCTAGTCATGAAAATAGGAAGTACCCAACTATGAAGAAAAGAATCAAGTTGTGGAAGCAGAAGATCCAGATAATAATCAACATAGTTTGGTTCAATTAAAACAATCCATTTCGCTTAGATTGATTTCAAATAACAGAATTACTCACATGCTGGTCACAGTCACTAAGTTATCTAACTCCCTGTCCCATGTGGCTTGTTACAAACATTGTTGCCGCCCTATAATCATAGATCATAGCTGTATGTAAATACCAATGACCTGTATTTTGTGAAACATCACGTGAAGTTTTTCGTTGTTTTTTTTTTATTTGTCCGGTTGGCAACATGAATTTTTTTCTGTGACAAATCAGATCTCTAACCCGCTCGAAGAAGTTAATGAGCGTACCCTTACCAAGGTTCACCAATGTGGTAATAAAATTAATACTATTTTTCAATGTAACTTGTATGTTTAAGTGAACCTTGTATTGCATGATGCATACCCGACTATTTTTTTCGTTTCTACACAACATATACTTTAATACTATTGTGAACATAAACCACGTGATTCTAACTCACACATGAAGACACTACTTTTTATATTTCGCTCGGAAAAAGATTTTTCACATAATCATTTCTATTGATTGATTTCAACCCCAAATCTGTCCATATGCGTAGTTTGATAGTAGTTGATGACAGTAGTAGTCTTAAAAGTTTAAAGTTGTGAACCAGAGGTATCATCCACAAGACCTCGTAATAATAATACTGAAATTTCTGATCCCTTGTCTCCACTTTAATTTACAAACCGACAAAAGAAAGTAGAATAAAAAAGTACTGCCTTTTTTTTTGGTGTAACTGCGCACCAAAATTGTGCCGATTTTCTCCATTTTTCTGACTAAGAATACAAACGTTGACATTGCAATTACATTAATAGCAACAACACGTACAATGCTTGGCAATACTAGACTTCTAGTTCTTGTGTGCGTTGCAATACATCAATTTGCATCAGTAAACGCAGCCTTCAACTCTTCAGCATACACCAATAGTAAGGAAATCGTATCTGGAAAGTATACAGTGTATTGGAGGGTTGATGAAGCTAATAATGACATTTTTCTGGCATTAAAAGCGGAAACATTAGGATACGTCGCTTTTGGTATCGGTGAACCCACAAGCGGAAGGTACAGAACAGAGTAGCATATGTTTTAGCTGTCCTAAGTCATAATAATCCAAATAAAACTAACTTGCATATCTCCTTAGCATGGGCGGTTCGGATATTGTTTATGGATTTGTAGACGGTAAGCAGTTTTTTTTGGAATTGCAAATAAAACAAAGAGTTCGGGTTTATTGGCGGATTGAGGCCGAACGTTTATTTTTGTTCTTGTATGAAAGTCTACAAAGCTTACTGTTACTTAGATACTACCGGAAGAAAAGAAGTTAACGATATGTACAGTACAAAGGTACGCAAGTTGCACACTAAAAAAGATATTCTCCTTTTTTATTGTTACGGAGAAAAACTAAGTCCGGTTTCAAGTACAAACTACAACTTACCTTTACGTTATCTAGACGGGCTTAACACCAACGAAAGATAATTGTCAACACTGGAAAATAGTAGATGCTGAACAAACTGCTACTGAAACGATTATTGAAGTACAAAGGAAGCTTGACACACAAGATCAAAATGTGCGTATTGTTGTAGAAAATAGCTTTTTTTGGATTTTTTTTTCATTTGCAAACAAAGTGCTCTACGGCTTACTCACTTTATAGGATCGTGTTATCACTTCTGGAGTAAATAGAGTAGTCGTTGCTTGGGGTAATTCTGATACATTCTCATATCATGGAGAAAATAGAGGTCCGCAGTAGTTTGCTTTCGCTCACTTTGTTTGGTTTTTTGATTTTCGTACATTCCGAAGAAATTGTTCTTCTCATGCTTTTTCAATAGTTGCTACTACTATTATATTCTTTGGAGATTCACCTCTAGACCCACCACCTGGAACTACATTTCAACCTGTCAACATGAAGAGTGCGTTTAGTGTTTTTTGTTTCAGGAGAAAGTAACACGTTTCTGTAGACTACACAATCCCTACTAAGGTTACTACATACGCTTGTCAGTATGTTGAAGTTCCTAGCTCTGCAGCGCTTCATATTGCAATGGTTAGAATAACCTCAGTTGTCATTTATTACATTGTGAAGTAACTTCTTTTTTATAGTACCAACCTATCATTGATAAAGAAAAATATGTACATCACATGCTCTTACACGACTGTACCGATTTGAAAGCATCTAATCCTACTCTGGTGAATTCATGGAAGGGTCCTGGAACCCAATGCGATTCTCCACAGGTATATAAAAACGAGAATTTGAAGACTTCTTTTTTGCCGAAAGAGTATTAAGTAGAACACCAACTTACATACTTAGGGGTTAGACGGCTGTAGATTAATGTGGGGTTGGGCTAAAGGTGGCCTTGGTTTCAAGTTCCCCGACAACGTAGGCAAGTATAAATGTGTGAAGAACGGTGCTGTTGGGGTCTTTTTTCTTAACTTTTTTGGTGGTTTTTAGGTGCACCTATTGGTGGAAATGGTCCACGTGATCTTGTTGTTGAGATACATTATGATAACCCAGGTCTTGATCAAAACGTTAAGGATAGGTATGGAAATGTTGAGACCACGTGACAAAAAGATTAGAAAACAGACTCCCTTTTTGGTTTTAACTAATCTCGTTTAAGTTCTGGTCTTGGTGCATACGTAACACCAACGCTACGTCCATTAGAAGCGGGTATTTTAAGTATTGGTGATCCTTTGTTGAGACTCGGCAATATCCCTGGAGGTCAGGATGACGTATGATAAATTTTTTACTTTTTTATGATTACTATTCGCTAACGTATTCTAGTACCTTGTTGAAACAAGCTGTTCTTCTTCTTGTACAAATGCAGCGCAGTGGAACCAAAACGAGATAACTGTATTCGGTAGTTTCTTACATATGCACGCCTTTGGTACTGTTGTCTATACAGATTGTTTTAAACGTACTGTTTTCTGATTGTAAAAAAATAGGATCAAGCATTTACACACAAGTTACAAGAGATGGTGCAATAACAACACAAAGTAATCGTATTGACTTTTGGGACTTTGGTATGTCATTCCTAAGGAACCTTAGTATACTTTTCAGTGTTTCGGTTCTGTACTTTTAACGTACTTCTAACTCTTTTTTTCTCAAGCTTTCCAACAAACTACAGCAGTAAACTACAATATTACTAAAGGTGACCGTATCAACTTACACTGTAGATACAACACAAAATCAGGTGGATCAGTAAGGATTGGTCTTGATTCTGATAATGAAATGTGTCAAGCTTACTTGCTTTACTACCCTGCAATGCCTCAAATGAGGTTTGTGTTAATTTTTAGAATATTCTGTTTGGACTGCATGCTGACTACTTTACAGGTACTGTGGTGTACTTGATGGCAATAAGATATTTTGTGGAGGGTTTGCAGATGTTGTAGACTCTGTAAGTCCGCCAGCCGGTAACAAAGGTAAGTCCAACGGCCACTTGATATTCTTGTTTTTTTCTGCAATTTGTATTTGTCGTTTTGACATCATTAGATGCTCCTGATGCTGTTGGTGTCCCATTTATTGAAGTACCTTCAATATGTCCATCTTCTTCTCTTTCTGTTGAAGATACGTTCATCGAACCATCCACAAACCCAACAACTGCAGCGCCAACACAATCAATAAGTCCAACTGCACCAATTGCACCTACCACGACTTCAGCACCATCGTCAGCAATGCTCAAGTCCGTCTTCGGATCAATATGTATTGCGTTAATGCTATTCTTGGCACTATAAACCCTATCCTGACTGTACAAGCGTGTAAAAAGACAAAAAACTAAACAAAAGTCTACAAAAAAACCCAATAAACAGACTAGTTGACACAACGCCGTTCGCATTTATTGTGGTTGAAATAGTACCTTAGATCAATGATAGCGTTAGTGCTTAACTTAACCAACTGACACTCTTATTTTATCAGTTTACGTCTGCAATAGCTCTGGAGGTATGATATTGCTAGGATTAACCGGAGGTATCGCCTCAGGCAAAAGTACAGTAAATAAAATGTTTGGTTTCCCAATGATCGATCTGGACGTTATTGCGCGTGAAATACTTGTTCCAGGGCGTAAGGCATACAAAAAAATGTACTTACACAGTTTTCTACACTATTATTACAAATTTGTTCTAAATAGCCTTGTAGCGTTGCAGAATTTGGTGACGATATCCTAAACGAAGACGGAACCATAAACAGAAAAAAGCTAGGCGCAATAATCTTCAACGACGCGATTCAACGCAAAAAACTAAACAAAATAACGCACCCTGCCATATTCGCAGAGATGATGAAGAAAGTTACATGGCATTTTTTTGCTGGGACGAAAATACTTCTTATTGATTCACCTCTGCTATTTGAGAGCAAGTTATCCAAGTGGATGAGACACACCATTGTGGTTTATGTACCACCTGATCTTCAGTTGGAAAGGTACGAGTATAAGCGCACAAGCACAACAAACTATTTTCCAGCATCTAGTTTTTGTACCAAGGTCATTCCAAACTTACTCATTTATAATATAGGCTTATTGGACGTGATGAATCAACACCAGAAGAGGCTCAGCAACGTATAGACTCTCAAATGTCGTTAGACAAGAAGAAAGAATTAGCGACCTTTTTAATAGACAACTCTGGCACTCTAGAGGTAAATTAGACCTATTATTTTACTCACAACCATTGCTACATTTAGCACTAACATCACTTGCTTCAGGAGACCCAAACACAAGTCAATGCTCTGAGAGACAAGCTGATTAAATCAACTTATTGGTTTCGAAAGCAATGAATGGTTCAACCAGAACCACAAAATGTCGACACGCTGTAAAAATGACATTGATTGAATTGTAACTACCCAAATAAATGTATTATATTACTTACCAGTGCGTTTGATTGCTCAAACAGAAATAGAAATAGACTTACAAGGCACTAACTAAGTTGTGAGTTGATACAAAAAAAGCAAAAACAAGGTCTGACTCCGAATACCGGCTGAGTATGGGTACAAGCTCAGTTCTGCTATCCTCCCGCTTACCACGATGGAAGCTTTTCCCTGCTCTGTTTCCAGCCTGAGGCGGTTTACCTCTCATTATCAACCAGGATCTCTCCGCCTCCGCGGTGAAACCCCTGTTGGTCGATGGCACGAGAGGACAGAACATCAACACCTGAGAATCCCACCTCACATCCGAACCCGTAGCCATTCCTTGCCTTAATAGCCTACTACTAGTAGTTACAGGTGCTCGTTACACACCCACTGGTAGAAAATGGTCGTTGAACCGCTTTAAAACAGTAGTAAACGCTCAGAAAATATGTTGTGGTTTTGAGAAAAAGCCGCCTACGCTTTATAAAGCATACAAGGGCTCCGCTCTGTCGTGTTTTAGGCATTTTACTTTGTAAACCTGAAGCTTTCCGTAAACACGTTTGCCACGTTGTTTATTCGATCCACCAGGAGCACGACAGTACAACCCAAGCATTTGTTGGTTTCAACACGTCACTTGAGGAGCGAGTCTTGACTGGTCAAAGTCGGTCTTAGTGAAATTCAACAAATAGTACTTTTAGACTCTACCAACCGTTCAAGGTGGCGGAAATCACGCGAATGAAGCTTGAAAATATGAATGTATTTCTTTATTTTTTTTATTTATTTTGAGGCAAGCCGCGTGGGTTATCTTTTGTTGGGATATCATATAATGGTTTTACTTCTCCTGCGCGCTTATTAGTGAAGCCGTCAACAGGATTATCAACAAGTTTTTGCCACATTTCTTTAGTCTCGTTTAATACTTCATAAGCAGCCTCCTAAATACCCGTATAAGTAAGTGACCAATACAAACCATGCGTAATAACACGTGTTACAGCGCTAGAGTGATTTTTAAAGTCAAAAAAACATACCTTGTTTAAAAATTTCTCGTCGAATCCAAACTCGTTCAATGGTTTACCATCAGGTGTTTTGTAGTTACGGAAGTATTCTCGGACAGCATATTCTGCACCTGGCTTATGTTTTTCTACTTGAGTAATATCTAAAAAGAGTTAGAGATTGAACTGATTTTTCAAAAAAAAAAAATTAAAGTCAAACTGAAGATGGCTTTAAAAAAAAGCGAAGGTGTTGTACCTGAGAGTTTGCGCACTGCCGGGTCATCTATATTACATACAAGAAGTTTCCAGTCAAGTTCGCCTTCATCTATCATAGCAAGACAACCCAAAACGCGTGCCTTTTACAAAAAATAAGGTTTTTACAAAAATAAGGTTGTTATAACGCTCTTTGTAAAGATACGTACTCTAACTACTTCACCGCGCATGCAAGGACGTTTACCAATATCACATACATCCAAAGGATCTCCATCACCTGATATAAGAGTAAGACAAATGTCAAAAAAAAAATAAAATAAAAAAACACGCAAAACCAATACTAGTGCGTAAAAAATAGCCCAAGAACGCTACCACATCGTGATGGGAACAGTAAACTATTGATCACAGAAAATACGGCAGAAATGTCGACCAAGAAAGGAAAAAGGTTCAAAATACTGTTTTTTTAAAGTGTTGGTTGTTACCTTTCAATTTGAGCTTTGGGTGAACGACATTAGGGTCTTCAAATGTCTGTGGTGCAAATCCATAGTTAAATAACATTGGGCTCCATTTAATGTATCTACCAAGAGTGAACAAGCCGGACAAACAAGCGGGAAAAAAAATCCAAAAAAAAAAAAAAGAAAGTTCGCTATCAAAGCACATACCTTAGTTTTCCCTTCTTTGTATCTTGTAAAATTGGATTCCACTCTTCCTTTGTTGCCATTTCCATCTTTTGATTGGTTCTGAAATTGGTAATTAGTATAAACGCTTGTAAACAAGCACATGGCGTTAAAGAAAACTAATGGTGAATAGGGATGGAAATATCGTTTGACTTGGCGTAAAAAAACTTGTGATTCAAAAATACCAAGCTGTAAACGTTTAAACGGTGCATTTGCTGCATCGCTGTGCTCGTGGCGTTGTTTAAGACGTACCCTCGAGGCATTTCGCAAACATAGTTTATAATCATTTCGCCTGTCTCCACGGACATCTCGTTACCCGAGTAGAGAGGAATGTCATGCCAAGGGCTCACTTTTTCGCCCTTCTCGTTGTGAAAGAACTGGCGATACTCTGGTGTTCCTAGTTCGCCTTCCTCCTTCGCACTCTGAAGGTGTTAGGCGGTTTTATAGCTAAATCTTTAAATTACGTACAATATGGAGAGGAGGGCAGTAGCGGAACATACCACCTGCCACATTCTTTGACGCTGTACGCACTTGCGCTTTTGTAGCGATCTTCGATTGGCCTGAGCACCAGTTAGCAAATGTAGCGAAAATACACTAACTGAGGTAATCCCAGTGCGTAAAGCATCGAATTAGTCTATTGACATTAAAAAAGCTTACCTCTAGAAGCAACGCGCACAGAATGGTGCGAGGCAATTTTTACAAGCATAGTAGTGGCTTTGGTGGCTTTTCTATCCTGATATCGGCTGGCTTAAAGTAAGTGACTTAGAGCAAAATTTTAGTCGCTTTTGAAGCGTCAGTTTGACCTTGAATATTTGCGAAATATGAACGTGTAGCACCATGACAACGCTTTCTTGTAAGAGTATAGCTGAATTAAACAAGCAAAGTGTAATTCCGGATGTTAAAAAAGACCGTGCCATCAGCGCTTATTATACATTCGCTTTTAGGCTCCTAGAGGAGGTATTAACGCGATTTATACCATTTTTAATGTTTATTAACGAATTTAAAGGCTGATAAGTATCGATTGAGTGGGGACTTGGAGAGAACATACATATTTCTAATGAGATTCGTTTCGTAAGTATAAAAAATCAATACTGTCTAAAATAACGTTTTCGGTTTAGTTTAATTGCTGAAAAGCTTCCAAAACACCCCAACTATCTAACCGACGCCGCTACGAAAATAAAACGTACAGCGTTAAAAAAGGTACAAATTCAATTCAAAAAACCGATCAATACAGCGTACTTGACGTTTAAACAATTCATTTGAACGAAAACCACAATTTGTAGAGTGTTTCAACTTATCTCGACATTACTTGCGTTTTCGCGCCTCAAAGTAAGCTACTTGATAACATCACTACTCCTAAAACGTCTAGAAATAACAAAACAATCTGTTTCTTTAAAACCGTTTATTACGCGTCGGTAGTATTTAATTACGCTTGTTTACGTCTTATTCCTTTTATTTAGAAATGTTTTGCTGTTGTTGAAGAGCTACAGTACTTGAAAGATGTATTAAAATCAGAATATGACGAAAGGTCACGTGCAATTGAACAGAAAAAGAGAGATGAAGAAAGGGCCAAACAAGAAGCAGAAAAAGCCAAAAAAGAGGCAGAATTACAAGCTAAATTAGATGCTGATTTAGAGGTATGACGTAGTTGACAAGAACGTACTGTGAAGCGGACAGTAGAGAAAAAAAAAACCAATTTCGAGTTCCAGTTTTTGGTTTCTTTTTTGGGGTACTGGAGGAGAGTTCTAATCATTTTTGGTAGGCTAGACAAAAGAAACTAAAGGATGCTTCTATAATCGGTGATGAGGATGCTACATTTGCATTCCCAAGCGTACCAGGGGAGTCTAAAAAAAGTGTAAAAGAAAAACCAAAAATTAGTAAACCAACGAGCTCTAAGACTACTCCACCTGATGATGACGACATAATGGCCAGGTTTGCACGGTTGGATCCTAAAAATGCAAATGTTGTGCTTAAGGTAAGTTGTGAGACGCCACTTTTTGATTGTTCTTCCAAACTCCAAAAAAAAATCTTGTTTTTGTTATTTTCACAACTTCAAGTGAAGCTTCTTGTGTTATTTTTCTTTGTCAAATCATATGATGTCTTCTTTTTTGGTTATTGACAGTACATTATGTCGGGTTTGAAGCCATGCAGAATTAATATTCTCAATTGTTTCTTTTTCTTTTTTTTGCATTTCTGATTGTTTTGTTTAGTTAGCAGAAAGTGAAGTTACTGATATTGATGAAGATGAACTGGACGATATTTTATTAACACAATTACCTTCTGTACCAGGATCAAAGAGTAAACCAAACCAATCAAAACCTGAAGAACCAAAGAAAGAAAATGATACAACTACCAGTTCTGCTTTTGACATTCTGAATATTTTGAAGCAGCAAGTTGCCCCTAAACCTAAACGTAAGCTCCCGTATATGACCACCTTTACTTACAGTTTTAATAGTAGCGTATCCTGATCTATCTCTTACGCCAGAGGGCCCTTCAAAATCCACACAGTCATCAACACGTCCTAAAAAAGGTCATTTTTCTTTGCCTGATTTTGACAGTATCAAATCGTCCAAACCTCCTTCTTCGGATAAGCCTGAGACCACAACCAAGGAACTTCAAAATCAAAGCACAAAATCTACGCCAAAAGCTTCAGAGAAGCCAACAAAGAGTTTAAATGATAGCAAAGGTGCACTAGTTCAACCCAACACAACTGTTTCGAAACCTCCAGATACATTACCTGACTTCTCAGCCGCCTTCGAAAATACTAAACCCAAAACACCTACACCACCAACAAAAGGTGATATACACTCCAAAGGAGTTGTTGAAGTAGCACCACCCAAAAGGTAAAGTTGATAAGGAGATGCACAAGTGTTGACTTAACTTCTTTTTAAGTGCGGAAAAAGTATCTAGAAGAATTCCTATTGATACTAGTCCTTCAGCGCCACCTGATGAAGGTGACGATCTTTATGTTATCCCAAAACGGTCCAGAGATCCTAAAAGCGTCACGCCATCTGCAAGCAGCGGAGGAGCTAGTGCAGTGGCTGTACGGCCTTCTGAGATGAGTAAGACTATGTCAAAGCCAGCGACTATGTCTATGAGTGGCTTAGTTGCTGTTAAGAAGGAAGAAGACAAAGTTGAGATCAGTAAACCAAAAGAGTCTCTTCCTGAGTTGATAAAAAGGCTTGGAAGTAACAATAGCAGACAAGGCGCTATTGATTTACCTCTTCCTCCTGAAAGTGAACCTGCTGATATTGCAGAACAGATTAATATGAGCTTGGCATTGGATAATGTATTTGGAGGAGGAGATAGCGTTCTTGAGGAACCAGAAAAGTAAGTGTCGCTTGAAGCCTTTTTTATTAATTATGTTTTTTTTTTGGAATGTTTTACAGTCTTGATAGCTAATTTTCTTTCTTTTAAGTCTTCTTCTACCTAAACATGGTATATTATTGGATGCACTACAATCTGATCTAGAACCAGCACCTGTACCTAAGATTCATGAGAAGAGAAGGACGGAGTACGACTTGTTTTCTCTGGTCTGTCTAATCTGTTTGTAGTGGTCATGCGATTTCTTCGCAACCTAGCCTTTTGGATGCAGATATACCCTATCCTACAGCTTCAATGAAGAATAAAGGAAGTAAAGAAATCGATAAAAAAGAAGAGAAACCTGCTAAAGAGGCTAAACCTGTAACAAAGGCTGAGAAGCCTAAAGGACCTTTGTATATGTCCGAGGTACTTTATTTTCTCCTCTTCTAGCGCCTGGACCAGCTAACATCTCCATAAGGCTGACTTAATAAACTCAATTAAACAATCAGAAGCAACAGTCATGAAACGACAAGAGGAGATACTTGCCAAGGAGAGGGAGAGACTTGAAGAGTATGATTTCTTTGTATTGATTTTTTTTTTTCAATCAAACAAACATTTCTCCTCGTTAGCAATGGTAAACTAATACCAAGTCAGGATGACAAGAGAACAAGAGAGATTACAAAGAGAGCGAGATGAAAGAGAGCGCTTAGCTAAAGAAGAAGCCGAAAGACTACGTAAAATTGAGGAAGATGAACGTCGTGCTGAAGAAGAGAAAAGACTCGCTATAGAGCGTAAGGAGAAAGAAAGAAAAGACCGTGAACGTGCACTAGAAGAAGAAGCTAAACGTAAAGCTGAAGAAGAGAAGATCTTGGCTCTTGAGAAGCTTAAAGACGAGCGAAGGCGTGAACGTCTTGCTAGAAAAGCAAAAGCAGCAAAAGAAGCAAGAGAAGCACGTGAAGCTCTTGAAGCAGAAGAGGAGTCAAAAAGAGAAGCTGCTAAAGAGATCAAACCAAGCAAGAGATCTTCAGGAACAGTCGCTTCTGCACCTCCTACACAGGCTCCTTTGAGTGATGGGCATAATGACTTTCAATTCAAAGAACCTGTAGCTCTTGATCCTTCTTCTATACCTGGTCCTCCACCAGCTCCTGGTACTCAAGTCAGAGCTATTGCGGTATGTTTTTAATACTGTGATACTGGTTACATATCTCAAAATCTATAGGATGCAGTAGACCCTCGTGTGATGCCTCACCAACCTTCTGTACCTCAATGTACGTGATTTTTTTCTTGTTTTATATCTGAGAAAAACCTGTCGTTTCTGTGATTTCGAACTTTTGGATCGGTATTTTTAAACAATTTATATTACTTTTACTTGTACAAGAGGCCTTTACTACAAGTTGCAGTGGTGTTATAGTCTTATTTTTCCTATTTTTTGTGTGTTGATGTTTTCTTTTGTTTTAGTCTTACCTCGTCCAAATGCTGTTGGACCGGTCATGTATAATAATAACCCTCAAATGTATTACCCTTACACCGGACAACAAGTTTTTAATCCAGAGTCTTTGAATATCTATAATGTTGATAGAGAGAAGCTATTAACTGAAACAACAAAAAGAAGAGGAAAAAGAAGAAGAACACGTGATAAAAAAGATAAAAAACAAAAATCACAACGAAAGACACCAGAACCTATAAGTGAGGATATATACATAGACAAAACAATCATACACAGGTGAGTAGAACTCGAACAAAACTCAACAAACACATTTTCCAAAAAAAAAAAAACAAAAAAAAATGAGAAAGAAAAAAAATCTTTTAACTCTTCTTTCTTGTAGGTTTGGTAAGGTAAGTAATAGCAAAGTACGTGGTAAGAAGAAGATGCTTGTATGCGGTACAATGTTCCAAACATTCATGGCAAGAGCTGAGCCTAATACAAGACGTAATATTGAGACGTGTGGTATTCTTTGTGGTAGACTTGTACGTGCAGCCTTTATTGTAGTGTTTGATTTCTTACTTCAAATAGAGGTCTGATGATATGTTTGAAGTCACAACTTTGTTGATACCTAAGCAACGTGGTGATGCTAATACATGTGCTACTACAGATGAAGAGGAGATTTTCTTATATCAACATAAACACCACTTGTTAACGTTGGGCTGGATTCATGTATGTTTTATCTTTTTTCTTTATTGTCTTTGTTGACCAGTTTTTTAATAGACACATCCATCTCAACGATGTTTTCTAAGCTCTGTGGATATGCATACACAATGTTCATACCAATCGCTATTCCCAGAAGCTATTGCAGTCGTTATTGCTCCTAGATACAATCCAAAGTGCGTCAAGCTCTCTTTTTTTGTTTTTTTTTTCTTAGTTTTTTCTTCCCCTCAAGATGCTATCATTTTCTCACTTCTTTGTGGGTGTTTCATTTTTTTAGCTACACATAGTGTTTTTATTGTATTCAGTCTGTTGCATTTTAGTATTGCTTATACTGTCGTTTTTCTAGTTTCAGCGTTTTTGGACTGACAAAGAGAGGACTTCCAATTATTCAAAATTGCCCTCTTTCTGGATTTCATTTACATGATGAGACTACGATGTACAGGGAATCAGAACATATTGTTCTTGTATGGCCTAAAAATGATAACACTAAAGTTGTAGATATGAGACGTTCTTCGTTCAAGGTGTAAAAAAAAACTAATAAAATAACAATCAAAAAAAGTGACTTTGACATCTTCTTTTGAACTGTTGACAACCAGAAATATGGAGAAACTTTTGTAACGCTAGTATTCGTTCTGTGGTTTTCAGACTGCTAGTTGGATAAGGCGTTAAACTTACTCTTCCTAAGAAGTTAGAAGGCTAACAACTAATTCCACACAGTCAAACGTTTTCTAGCACTTGAAAAAAAAACAAACCGACAACATTCCGTTTGCTCAGGATTGTAACTCGTTTTGACGGTATGTAGGTGTACGCAATAATGCCAGCGATAGCACGCTAGCGCAAACAAGTGAAAAAGATCATCGTGTCGCAGGCGGCGAATTGGATGCACATTCTTGAGTTTTGAACGAATGATTGAAGCAAAATGCGAGTTTCAGCGTACTTTAGTGTATATCGCCCAAAATGCACCTGCACGTTATCAAGCTGAGTGGTAGTTTATGATTTATACAGTTCCGAACAATTTTGGTAAGATATCGGTTAAAAAAGCGCGATTTCAACGTGATCAGCTTTCGTTTCGTCAAATCTCTACAATAGCACTTCTTTATATCTAATTTCTCTATTCCACGCCACGGTCTGTATGTTCCGCTTTTCAAAACGCACTTTGACGGTTGTTTAAGCTTTTTCATCCTAACGTTGACCAAATGCAATTTCTATACTCTCAACCACATAGAAGCGAGTATCTTACGACAATTACCGGTTCATAGTAAGGTGGAATTCGAGCGGTATCCATTTTTTTGAATTTGAGTTTAACCGTTAAATATCCAACTGAAGTAAACGCTTTCACAGCGTTAGAGGTATACACTAGAGCGTCTTAGCGTTTCGAATAGTGTTTAATAAATTACTCATTTGAAAACGAACAAAATGAAACCAAAGTTGCTTGTCGATAGGTGCCGTTACCTCTACTACATGTGCATTATCATTACTTTCACTACACCTCCAATATCTCGGCTCAACGTTGATCAATTCAATCCGAAATCACGAACCTCTAAACAGCGTGACAAACGCTACAACTTTGTGATATCCCACAATTTATTTTGTGGATAAACTTGAATGTACAAAAGGATTTCTGGATTCATGAGATAATGGAAAGCAAAAGGAGTGTGTGTTCTCTTGGCGCTTTCTAAATAGAAAATAACGACATGATTTGAAGTTGATGAGACTCAGTGCCTCGAGGTATCGTACCTGAATCTCAACACAAACATCAATCTAGGATCATGTTAGACTGAGAGAAACTGGTATGAACTGGTACAGTTCCTTGGTCTCGAGTGTCCTTTGGCCGGTGTTCCAGTGTACGCCGTTGTCAATGGAGTGGGGCGCTCTGTGGGTTATTAAGGAGAGGATGTCTGCTCGGCCCTATCTTTTTGTGAAAAAAAGAGGATTGTGGTTTTGGGTTCCTTGATTTTTACAGTAAGTACTTTGCACTGACACTTGATATTAAGATGTTTTTGTGATTTTACGTGTTAACTATCTCCGCGAAATACACGTGGTGGAATACAGTGGTTAGGCTAACAAAAACAAGCACAAAATTATTGATTCTTTGAATACACGAAAATCCTAAACCGTCAAAACCATAACAAATAATGGTGTAGATTTGAAACTTTAACAATGTACAGGCTTCACTGTGTAACGACACAGTTATGACACGTTGTTAATGAGTTCTCATTAATATACATTATTTGAAGCACCAACACAAATAAACACCAACCAAACAAAGACTACCTCTTGTCTTCTCCTGTGTAAATGCAACTATCAGAACAATTTATTTAAGTTGTAGAACATATTTATTGGATATCAAGCACTACCACAGCTTGAAAACTCGCAATTAGTAGTCGGTATAGTCTTTGAAGCTAAATTTATTTTCCATGACTTAAGGGCACTTAACTATCAATCCATTCGTGACTACTCAGAGGTGCCCTCTTATTCAATCTCTTTCAATATACATTCTCAAGAACAACCAGAGAATGCGTGATAATATCTTGACTATATTTGGTGCGTGTCTATTTCGTATTTTAATGAACAAGCTGTTAAACTACACAATCCTAATTAAATCTTTTTACCTTTCATTTGCCAGCTTGTTTATGCTTATTGCTCGTTTAATCTGTTAACTCTAGGTGTCTTTATATCCCTATCTTCTTTGTTGGTAGTAGTAGGAGCTTTAAGAAACAACAACACTATTGTCATAGGGTTCAGTTATAACTTTAACCTTACTGTACAACAAGTAAGAAAAAAAAAGAAAGCTGCTGCACTCACAAAACCGTTTAGAATAATTTTGGCAGGCTCTTCTTAAAGGTGTTGAGTTGTGGAAGAATAAAACAAATGAAGCAGGTGGTATTGTGGTTGCTGGAAGAAATTATTCGGTACTTAAATAATTAGCAATCCTGTGCTTCTTTTTCGAAGCACGTGGAGATTTAGATATGATCACTTTGTGTTTTTTGTGATTAATCTCGGGTTTTAGGTTGAGCTAGATGCTCATCCAAGTGATAATACTCCTTCTTCTTTGACTAGAATTTATACAGGGCTTGTTAATGACCCTGAAGTAGACTTTCTTTTGGGTACGTTGATTGTTTTTGTACCCGAAAACTCAAAACACAAAAAATAACCATTATGTTTAGCTCCAGGAAATACAGCCAGAAGCATCTTCGTTGCTTCTACTATTGTTGATAAAGCACCAACACCTCAGATAATGGTTGGTACAACTGTTGCGTCTGGGCGCTTTAATGAAGACCGTAAAAAACGCATTTACAGTAGTATCAGAATCATCAAAGTACGCAGTGTAGATAGAAAATTCTTTGTGATTTATTTTCTTTCAGGTTAGGTCACGTGGCTATACCTTTTTTCGCCAACACAATGTCGAGTCAATCACCTTTCTTATATACGAAAGCAACACAGGCGGCGTTCCGTGTACAGGGATGGAGGATATTGTACACACTCACTGACTAAATGGTTTTACTAATACTTTTTGTGGCAGGCTGGTTACAACGGAGTTAGAACTTTTAAGTATTTCTATGTAAATGGCACCACTCTTGAAAATTCTGAAGGACTTGGGTTGCAGCTTTTGACGTATGATCACGTGAACTAGACTATTTTAGACTTGAATTAACTGAAAAACAAAGGGGATTATTCGTGAAGATAGTGATGCTCTCGTTTCATGTGGTTCACCGCAGGTGGCCTTAGAGTGGATGCTACCAAAGATGAGACAAGTTGGATGGACACCTAAGATATTGCTTGTCATACCTCTTAGCGCTTTTGCCCTTTTCGATCCTGAGCTACGTCAGTATGCTTGTACAGTTTCTGTTGTAAGCTACAATGCACAATTTTACATCTGATGGTACTCCGTAGAGTAGCAGCGATTCCACTAGGGTTGACCCGTTTTTTGGTACCATACGAGATGTAATCGCTGGAGTTCGTAAGGCTGCACCTCAGTTACCAGGCGCTGCAATTAACATAGCACCTATTAGCGCTGCAGCTGCTCTAATGCTAGGTGAAGCAATTCAGGTACACTCTTAGCTTAGCTGGCGAGATCTCACCTTACAAAGGCTGCCGATAGTATTGAGGTACCTGATGTTATTGAGGCTATGAGAAAACTGGATATATCAACATTCTTTGGACGTGTAAGTGCAGTAGTAAATAAAACTTACATAATTATTACAATATCTAATCTATTTTTAGCTTAGGTTTTCTGTTACGAATGGACAGCTTGGTGAAGGTGTATTTAATAAGTATATAGATAAAACAACATCTTCGGTTGTAGGGCCTCTTCTTAGTGCTTCTGCAGAGCTTGTATACCCAATGCCAACATGGGATGAACGCGTACAATCAAATCAATTCGGTACATACTAAGGCCATCTTTGTTTGAAGCTTACGTGGTATGCAGGTGATA